>JAXGGA010010551.1:0-46320 GCA_038373865.1 Uloborus plumipes | reverse complement strand
TTTATTTCAGTTCTGTTCAAACAGATAGTACAAAAAATGCCTCAGGGACGCATCTTTTTCTAAAAGTAATTTATCTCTCTTGCTTTTGCATAGTGAGATGAAAAATCTGTTACATCAAGAGAAATGTGGCAGTAGATTCTTATAAAGAGCTTAGCAGTTGAAATTTAAAGATAAGGAAAATATAATGCTGAAATATAATAGTTAACTTAAATTTATTAGAGAATTTTTTGATGAATTAAGTCTTTGTGCGAAAAACAAAACATTCGCAACAAAACCCAGATAAAATGTTGAAGCTCAACATTGATTATAAAACTCATACATCAATTTCAACGTTCATATATTCCGTTGAATTCTGGTGCATGTTTGAGATTTATAAAATATTTGGGTATAACACTGTTGGAAAATATCAATAATATATCTACATAATTATTAAAATACATTTTAATTTTACCGATTCCATATGTAGCACTTCTTGTACAAATTACTAAGTTCTATCAAGCTTGAATTTTTCAAAATGTTAATTAAATATAGGCAGAATTAATATACGTGTTTTGGTACAAGTATATGTAAATTTGCGAAATAAATTAGATTTGGATTAAATTTTAGTTTAAATAAAACTGGTTTTCTTTAATTTAAGAACTTTCTTAGTTCAATAATAAACTAATTTTAATGTTTGATGTTCTAAAAGTAATTCCATGCTATCGGCATGAATATGTATTTTATGTATTTTTCCAGATGATTAAAATCGATGTTTTTATAATACTTATAAAAAAATTAAATTCATTTGCACTAAAATGCTGATTTTGTAATTTACGAGCTTTACTTATATGTATATTAACTAATATCAAAACAAAAATCCTTAAATGCTCGTTGCTTTACTTAATGCGTGTGTCAATAATACCGTATAGGTGCTGTAAATAGGTGCAGTTCAAGATCAAATTTTTATTCTCGATACTGTTTTTTTTTCCGTTCAGTTTTTAAAAAAACCACGTGAAAGCCGTCTTATCTATGTAAAAGCTTAGGACTATAATTTGGTATATTAGTAGCTTAGGTATATTAGTTGAAACCGTTTTGGTTTAAGTGATACAAGAGCGATAATTTTAACTTATATGAGAAATATCGCTTAGGTCAGCAGAAAATATAACACATTCCGCCGTCGAAACATAAAAAAACACAGTATGTTTGTTTCGATTTTATAGGCGTTTTTGTAACCTTTTTTTTTTTGTTTTTTTTTTTTGTTTTTTTTTTAATATTTTAATTGAAAAAATGTCATAAAATAAACAAACGGTTGGTGCAGTATAGCCTATAAGGGTTCCTGTTACTCCAAGCTAAAATCCACCAACTAACTAAAAAAGCAATACCTCAATTTTTTGACGACAGTAAAACGGCGTGAATCGGTACAATTTCAGCTTTGATCATAAAAAAGTAGTTAAAAGAGGTCTTGATTTGCTTTTGATATTCGAAGCAAAGACCAAACATATTATTAGTTATTATATATATATATATATATATATATATATATATATATATATATATATATATATATATATATATATATATATATATATATATATATATAGAGAGAGAGAGAGAGAGAGAGAGAGAGAGAGAGAGAGAGAGAGATGTTCTGATTCACCCTTCTCATAGGGGTAAGCGCCATCATTCAGGGCCCGAATGATTGCAAGATCTTCTCGGTTTGGTTTGCCCTGTATGACGTACGTGTTTATTTAAAATTTAAAAAAAAATAATAAAAATAAAAATACATAAAGAATCACAAGGAGTAGGTTACATAATTTTGAAAAGTCTTGGATATATAAATTAACATAGAATAAAAATGAAAACAAACAAGGGAACAAACGATGGGAACAAGGTGGTAAGGAAGTCCAAGCCCTATGGTAAATCTGGAAAAAAAAGCTGCTTGTTTTTGAAAAGAAATTCAATCAGGGATAATGCGTTATTGTAAGCCTTCTTGTCGACTAAAAGAAAACTTTTCCATTGTGCTCTTAGATTGGTAGAAAGCACTAGATGAAACGCCGACGTGAACCTGCAGTGGAAGAAGAAGTGTTCAAAATCCCCAAATTCACCACAAATGCAGTTGGGAGAGCTGAGGAGAGTTCGTTTGTAGAAGTAGGAATGAGTGAGCCCATGGTTGGTGATTAATTGGCTTATGGAAGAACTATGGAGTCTGGACAAGGAAACCGTCTTGAAAATGTCATGGGTCCAGCGACCTTTGGTTGAAAGGTCCCAGTAAGACTGCCAGTCTTGGAGTAGAAAAGCATTTAAGTCTTTACTGAGTTGGCCAATTGGGAACGAAGTTATGAGATTGACGGTAGATTTTGTTGCTTCCTTGGCCAGTTGATCTGCAAAATCATTTCCTGTATTATTGGAGTGGCCTTTTATCCATGAAATGGTGACTATGTGGCGGAGATTAATAAGCTTCGATTGGAGTTGGAAAATTGAAGGGGAAATTGGTTCATGGTTGAGGAGGGCTTTGATCGCAGATAAGCTATCAGACCTGATGTGGAATTTATGGTTAGCAAAATTATTTTCAACGTATATAACTTGGATCCAATCAGTAGCAAGATGGATAGCTTGGATTTCGGCCTGAAAAACTGAGTTGTTGGGGGCGAAGAGTCTTGGAGTTAGAAAATAAAACGTCCGTTTCCTTTAAGGCGACGAAAGCACACGCTGTACCGGCATCGGTTTTAGAGCCGTCTGTATAAATATTGATAGTACGATCATCATTTGATTCTGTGATAGTGAGAGGCAGGATGAATTGGTAAAAATTGGTGTTATAGCTATGTTGGTACCTAAAAGTAAATTCGTAATCTTCGGCTTGAAGGATGTGGTCGTTGATCTCTGAGTTAATGCGGAGTTTTTTAGTTTTGTAAGCGATAGCAGAGTACTTCAATTGGATATGGAGAGGAGGTATACCGGTAAGAATATTAAGCACGTCTGTTGAGACAGTTCGGAAGCACTTAGAAATTTTAAGGAGAAAGGGCCTTTGCATTGAAGATAGTAGCTTGTAGGAAGATTTAGGAATGTTGTCAAACCAGATACCACTTGCATAGTCAATTATCTTTAAGATGACATTTTGGTATAAAAATTTTAAGATGCTTGAAGAAAGGTATCCTTGAAGATTCGAAATTCGACAGAACTTTTGCAGTGCGGAATGAATCTTAGTCCTCATGTGATAGAGATGCTGGATGAAGTTGAGATTATAATCAAAAACAACGCCCAGGTATTTGAGAGAGTCTTTGAATCGAATAGAGTGTTCGCCAATCTTGATTGTGGGAGCCCTTTTAAGTCTGATGGAATGGTTATATTTAATGTGGTAAGAGTTGGTTTGTTTGCCGAAAAGAAGGGCTGAGGTCTTGGAGTGTGCTATTGAGAGATTAAGTTTAGAAATCCAAGTATTGAAAAGGTTGAAGGAAAATTTCGCAGTGTCTTCAAGACATTTTCTGGTGCCTCCAGAGATGAGGAACGCAATGTCATCTGCGTATGCCTGGACATAAACATTGTGAGGAAACTGGTAGTTCAGGAGAATGTTCGTTAAAATGTTCCATAATAATGGGCTAAGACAGGATCCTTGGGGACATCCTTTCAGAAGGGTATAAGAAGCAGTGTGTCCTGGTGTCCATACTTTAAAATTCCTATTAGTAATAGATTGAAAAATAAGAGAAGTAAAGGTTGGATCAATGTCATATTTTAGAAATTCTTCAAACAGAGTGTGGTATTCAATGGAGTTAAATGCACCAGTGATATCAAAGGTGATAAAGGCAACATAATTACCGTCGGCTCTGAGTTCAGTAATTTTGTCCTTGATGCGCTGCAGTGCGTCGGTAGTGGATTTCCCTTTCACAAATCCGAATTGTTTCGTGGAGAATCTTGGATTGTTTAAGATACCACTATAAATATTCTGTACGATAATCTTTTCCAATATTTTCCCAAAGCAATTAATCAGAGAAATTGGCCTATAGTTAGTTGCATCAGAAAGATCTTTGCCATCTTTAGGAATAAAAACAATCATAGAATTGTTGAAAATGGGAGGGAATAGTTTAAATTTGAGACACGAGTTGAAGATACTAAGGATGAGATCCGGAAAATTATAATAAAGGAAACGAATGATGTTGAAGTCAATACCATCAGGTCCTGCAGCTTTCTTCGTTGGAAACGAGTGGATAATTTTAGAAAGTTGAATGGGGTGGATGTTAGGCGCTTGAGTGTTGTATTCGTTGTTGCTGGATGAGGAAGGAAATTCAAGAGGGTTAGGAGTATCCGTTTTGACGCAAAAATTACTTTTGACGATATTGTCGATATTGTCAAAGGACGACAGGAAGTTACGCGTTGTAATACGGTTAAATCTGGTACGAAGGCCTTTGAAGGCAATTCTGAATGGCATACTATAGGGAGCAGTACAGTTAGCGCAAAACGTCTTCCATGCTTCTAGTTTTGCGTTGACAATATTCTTTCTGTACAGTGCGTTTTCCTTTTTAATTTTGATAAACAGTTCCAGCTTTTCGGGACCATGAGCTCTGTTGTACAGCCTTCGAAGGGCTTTAATCTTTGATTTCTGAGTCTTCAGCTCATTGTTCCACCAGTGAAGTTTCAGGTTGTTGGTTTTAATAGTGATGTTCTTAAAACATTTACTCATTGAAGATTGAATTTGTGAGATAAATGCGGAAAGGTAGCTGTTGAAGGAGGCTTTGTCGTGAACAGCGTGGAAAGGGTGAATATTTAACCACTGATGAATGAGGAAGCCGAATTTTTGGTAATGACCATGGGCTGTTTTGAATCGGTTGTAAGGGCTAGTGGGAAGATTGAAATCGAATCTTGTTCTGATGTAACGGTGGTCACTTTGAGAGTCCTCAGATAAAATGTCCCAATTGGAAATATCTTGGAGTAGAGTAGAGGAGCAGCAAGTGAGATCTGGAAAACCTTTTCTGGTCTCGTCGTAGGAAAGGAAGGTCGGAACTTTGTTGTCGGTATTAAGGATATTCATAGAGTATTTCGTGAAAACTTCATAGAGTAAGCGGCCACGGGAGTCTGTCAAATTACTTCCCCACACTGTATTTTTACCGTTGAAATCGCCACCTATGAAAACCTTATGATGACAGTAAGTGCGGAGGAAGTTCTCCAAAAGTAAAATGGCAGGGTTGGGGTCCTCGGATGGAGAGATGTACATAGAGATAAAGATAATATCACCTTTTTCGGTGCTTATAGAAAGAGCAATGAAATTTTGCTCAGCAACAATAACTGTAGGGAAAATGTTCTTGTTCGTAATGAAAATAACTGCTTTATTATTGAGCGAACAGAAGGAACTCCACTGAATCTTGAAGGGAATTATACCATTAGTCACGTATGGTTCTTGGCAAAGGACGAGATCGAATGGACAAAGAGTGTAGAATTCTTGAAGCTGGAGAAGAGCCGGACGGGAATGAGCAAGATTGATTTGGATACAGGATAAAGCGGTGGAAAGCGTAGGATTACTCATAGTTGATGTGCCTGATATATTTTTCAACAAAGGAAGCAAAGACTGGACATTTTGTATCGTAAGCTGGGTGGTCATAGACCATTTTCTTGGCATTGAAGCAGTTAACGCAGGAAAGATGGGAGGAAGAACAGTCACTAGAATTGTGATGCAATCCACAATGAGCACATGAAGGCTTGAGTTCTTTACATTGCTGGTAAGAGTGACCAAAGCGTTGACAAAATGTGCATCTTTTGACGCCATATGTTTCACGGATCTTGTAGGTTTCAAAACCATTCTGTAAGTACTCGCACTGCATGAGATGGTTGAAAATACTCGCTTCACAGGCAAGAATGTAGTTAATTCGGTTGTAGTTACAATGTTGTTTTGCTATAATTTTATAGGAAGCGTCTCCAATGAAGTCTTGAAAGACAAGGTGCGAAAGGTCATCTTCCGTCAAAGAGTCAGGTACACCTCTGATGATGACACGAGGGGAGGTACTTTTTGGATTTTTGGTCCTGATTTTGGACTTTATCTCCGGTATCTCATGAAGTAAATTTTCGAGCCTTAACTTGTCTTCCAGTGAATTAAAATCGATGGCTAGACCACCATGTCTGATATGCCTAGATGAAGAAATGGGGATGTTGTGTCTCCTTGGATCAAGGCGTTGATGAAGAAACGATTTAAGTTTAAAAGAACTCGAAACTGAATCTGCTGGGTATATTAAAAGCGTGTGCTTCTTTTTATGAATCTTTGCACTATCGGCATAGCAATCTTTGTCTCCATTTTCGCAAATAATATCTTCTGCCAGTTCGTAAACGGATGATTGTTCATCAGAGAAGGAAGAACTCATCTCCGGCGCATGAGAGTCGGGGGAATGATCCTGGTTGATAGTATGCGAATGAACTAGACCATTCATTGATTCTTTGTTGGATTCAGGGAACTTTTGCCTATCAATTAGTTCATCAATAATACCTGAGGTGATTTTTCTAAGTTCAGGGTTGAAGAAAAAATTATCACTGTTTTTTGCTTTGGCATTAACAAAAAGTTTCAGGAAATAAAGCAGTTGGCTGGATGAATGTGAAATAGATGGAAACAGTGCTTCTTTGGGCAGCTTGCAATTGAGAAGATCAGACATGGGAGTGTCAGTGAAGGAGTGACCTTTTGGGGCAGAGGGTTCCTTTGCAGAGCACGCTTCCGAGTAGAGGGAAGTAAGTGGAGGAGTATGAACTTGATCTGAGATTTTGTTTGAGGATTCGATGTGAGAAGGAGGAGAAGATTTTTTTGTAATGACTTTTCCTAAAGAGGTAAGATTACTTGCTAAAATTTGAGTACCTTGTTGCGAATGGAGAATTCTTTTGGATTTCCGGGTAGTGGGTTCGGATGAAGTCGTCTTATCACTCTTAACTGAAGATGAATGAGAAGGAGCCATATCGGAGTGTAAAAGTTAAATGAATGTCATAAAGCTCCTCAGAACTAACAAATGATAATGGCGGGCAGGTTTGAGTTTTGCTTCGGAGACTTGAAAAGCACAAATGCACCTTGTTTTACTTCGTCATGGGAATTCGCCTTTTGGCACTCTCAATCGACCCAATACCTTGGTATTATGAATTTAAAAAAAAAACCTCTTCTTTGCTGTAACTTTAAAAGATGATACCTTTTCAACTACAGAAGAAGGAAATGTGAGCTTTACCGTGGCAAAAGACCAATTGAAACATTGGAGGAAGGGGGTAACAAGTCCGTAATTGATATTAAAGTTCTATAATTGTAGTCCATCTACTTCAGAAAAAGGAAAATCCAGGCGAGATCCTGATGTAGGCGAGAAGCCGGTGGGGTCTGGGAACGGCGCAAAAAGAGTGAAATGCTGAACCCTTGATTCGGCGAAACCACGGGATAGGCGTGTCGATGGGTGGTCCGAGAGAGGCACAGAAGTATAGAGAAAACAGCGGAATCCTCAGGCAGTAGGGGCAGTAGCAGCTAAAGTCAGACGAGTCTCTGCGCGTGCGCAGATAAAAGGAGTTTCAGTCAATGACATTCCAAGTCATTGAGGGACTGTGGAAAAAGGCACTTAGAGACGGTCCCTGGAAACCGGAGCAGGACGCCGCGACGGTCCTGACCTCTTTCGAGAGCGTGGGTTAACTAGTTTTGCAGAATTTCGAAAATCATATCTTCAAAACTAATGATAGCACAAAGTTGAAACGTTGATAGGAAGAAGATGGAGTAGATACCTATTTTTAGATGTAAGTTCGAAGAGAAAGTGAGCATCGGTTCCAAAGTTATAAGGTTATGAAGTTCTCCAATGTGTTAACGTGGGAAGTTAGTAAGGGAGAAAGCTCCAAAAATGAAGAAAATTGAAAAAACTCATAAAATACGAACCACTGGACCAAAATCGAAAAATCCGGCATCAAAATCTTCGTCTATGTGAGCACTTTTAGAAAAAATAACTTCTGTTGTGTTACGCGGCGTAAAACTGGTAACGAGGAACAATCAAAGCGGAGCTCTTTCAAAGTGCGTTACCGCGCCGTGCGGGTCCACAGTAAACTTTCTCATAGGGGTCAATCGGAATGTTCGTAATTTTCTTAATCTTTTCAATATTACGAACTGAGTTGCGCGGAAGCGTAATCCATTTGAATCAAACGCGCCCGCCAATAAGAGTTCACGCACAGTTGGCGATCTCCGCTAATTCGCCAAGAAGATTTCTGTTAACTCTGTTTTTCTTTCGCGCGTAGTGAAAAGTTGTCAACAATTACCGACGGTATACTTTATGAGCAAAAGTTTTTTTCCGAATCGTCGTACTGTTCCGATATACCCCGTTTCACGGAATTTTTAGTTAACTCACTTTTTAAGTTTAATATTAACAGGATGAGAGGTGTTATCCTACCAAGCCAAAAATCAGCAAGAGCACTTAAATATATCGAAACTAAGTAGGCTCCCAATTTTTCTGCAGGGTCATCTACGTAATTGAAAGAACTTAAATGCTCGTTATTTTGAAATTAATAATGTGGGAAATAGGGCTTTCTTAATTTGGAAGGCAGAATAGTAAAGATGTACCCAGGTGAAATAGGGTACATTGCTCGCTACCGTTAACAACTGAATTGTAACATTTTACTAATTTAAAAGAATAATAAATTTCAGAGCTACGTTCATTCGCACTATCTCTAACTATTTCAATTTTATTTATTACTCACGACTCATTGAAAAATTTTCCTTTCCCATTTCATATTATGTACTTTTTGTCAGCCATAAATTCGTAGCATTACATGGAAATAGAAGAAAATTTCAAAAGAAGAATTTAAGTTTTGAAAATGTTACATAATGTGTTGTACTATTTAATTTGAATACTCTTATCATGGCGAACAGTAATAAAAATTTGAAATGAATAGCTGAAAAGTTCATCGCAGTAAAAACTTTTTTATTTGGACAACATAATTCTCTAATGTTTTCGAAAAAAGAAATGAATAAAGAATTCCAAGTTTCCATTTTTTATTATTTTTTTAAACGAAAGAACGGAAGTCATAAATAAGAGACAATATTTCTTTAGATTGCCGAAAAATGTCGATTCTTTCATTTAGAATATGATTAAGGTCCAGAAATCATTAAAATAAAGGCTATATCAAACGCTCCAGGCAAAGAATGTGCAAAATTTAATCTTAAAATTCCTTTACGGTATTATTTTAATAACTGATTGATTAGAAGAAAAAAAATGCATTACAAGCGAAATAACTTGAAGATTATATTGCAGCTTTTCAAATTCAAAAGGTGCACAGTTAAATGTACACCATTACATTTATTGTAAAATTATTCTATGGAATAAAATCATTTACAACAACCGTTGTTTTAACATTGTTTTTGATCAGTTTTAAGATTTTTAAAGTTATTATTCCTATGGCGTTTGAAAACTAAAAACGTAAATTTGTGCTTTGTGGTTAAGGAATGGATGATTTTACGATTTGATTTCTCTGAGGAAAGTAAATACGTTATTATTATTATTTTAAATGTAGTGTCCATATATTGTTTTTAGTTACAATAGACAAATTTAAAAACTAAAGAGGGTTGTTGCAGAATGTTTTTAATGTTTCGTGTAATGTATATCGGGGGAAGACGCCGTATTGGGGAAGATGCCGTATCACGTGTTTCGCCCAAAAGCATCAACAAAAATAGCTAGCCAGTCAGTTAGAATGAAGAAGTATGCACATTGAGAATACACATAAATTGGTTTTAATTTACTGCAGGTGTTTTTAGTGTTCTGTCATTTTTATTACTCTGATGAGTGTCCGAAATAGTGTTAAATGTTTTGGGTTAAGACGTCGTATTTTCATTTGTGGAACATGCCGCAGCTTTTCGACACGCCCTAAAGAAAAGAAAGACATAGACCTAGAAAACTACACTGAGCCGTCGGAGAAAATGTGATTCGATAAAATACATTATGTGCAGCAGTTGACTCCATACACCGTGTACTGCATCTTCCCCCTGCGGCAATCATAAAAGTCCATATTTTATGCACAATTTTTATAAATAAAAACAATGCCTATTTTATATAACAAAAATTCAAAAACTACGGCGTCTTCAACCAATATACCTTAAATAAAAATATTTGGAAGAAGTGGTATTAAAGAATTGTTTTTCGAAGCGAAACTTATTTTTTAACCAATTACAAAAGTCCATATTTTGTGCAAAAATGTGGCTTCTTTAAATAAAAACAATGCCCTATTTTATATAAAATAAAGTCAAAAACTACTACCTCTTAACCTATTCTACCTTAAATAAAAATAATTAGAAGCATATATTAGTTTTAATACAATTTTCGTTTGAATGCAACAGATTTTATCCATCTTATACAGAATTTTGCCTCGAAAATGCTTAACATTTCTTTTTCACCTATACTTTTCTTTACGTTATCATTAAATATCCCATACATTCAATTCAAATATTTAGAATTTGACATGAAATATAATTGAATTTAATAATTATACAGATGCATTAAACTTAGTTTATTGTGTCATTGTACTGCCATAAAAAAAGAAGTAAAATAAAAATTTAGACTACTGGCATTACTGAATTTGTGCTATACATTCGTTCTATAGGTTGCAAATAATTTTGTTTATAATTTAATTGTAGTCAACTGAGAGTACATAGTAACCACGAAAAGATCAGTCTTTTGGATTTGAATTTGAAAGACAATGTTCAAAACGTAAAAATAAAAGAAAAATAATAATAATTAGAAAAAAAATCCTTTACAGGATTGAAAATCGCACTCCGTCTAATGAAAATGAATCTGCAAAATTAGCGCGAAAGACAGCGTTAAGAACTCCTACGGCACAAAATTACTTTTCCACCGTTAATTTGAATTTTCTTTGGGCTTTTCCTTAAATCATATAAACGGAAGAACGCGCACAGCTCAGAGATTTAATTCGTATCGGTAATTTATTTTCATTACAGGGATCAGCTCAGCATCCATGCAACAACAAAATTGTTGGAAAACATTCGTTCAAGGATTGAGGGGAGCGACAAGAAAAGAATTTTTCCCAACTGTAAGCTCGAGAAATATTTGCTTTATTTGAATCTCTTTGAACTTCAGTGTTTGCTTTTGTTCGATGTGTGTTTTGATTGTGTGTTACAGTGCTTTGAATTGATTCGGTTGTTCACAATGTATTACAGACCTCCTTCTGGCTCAAAGGATAAAGAACCGTTCGTTTATGCGTTTTGTTTCTTTGCTGAAACAACAGTTGGAGATTAAAGCAAACACTATTAAAAATGTGCTCAGAAAACTGCGAAGGATGTACTGAAACTAAAGTGGCAACATTTTATATTCCAAGCTTGTGTCATGCTGCGTAATATCCGAAATACTTACTTTTTTAATCATGCCATAAGAACATTTTTTTTTACTTAGTATGCATTTCATTGCACATTCTTAAATACATTTTTGGTGTTGCAGTAAAACTAAGCGAAAAACTTAAACAATATATCTGAATTAAGCTTTAAAAACAGGAAGACACATTTTATTTTTCAACCTCAGTTCATTAAAAATATTTTGTTGTAAAAAATAATCATAATTATGTGGTTAAGGCAAGTTTTGAGATTTTATTTTATCTTTCATAATATACAAAATGCTATTTAAATAAATGTGGCAGTGCGAAAAAAAGTAATGAAAGTAGACTGAAGTTTTGAGTAAAACCCCTGTAATGTTAAAATAGTTGGTAGTGTTTCATAAAAAATAAAAAATAAAAAATCACACTATAGCAGCACCTACCAAGACTATTAGAGAGAGTACCATTTCCTGCCCCAAAACAGATGCGAGTCCCCTACCATTTGCACCAGTTATCTTCAGTGTTTTAATTTTAGCACGTACATCCCTTAGTTTCTAGGTGCTTCAAATTGCATTATTTATTCTAACCAAATTCAAGACTAAGAAAGTAACTGTATGAGCAATATTTTCGTTAAGACTACTTCTTAACGTCCGACAGCTAAAGTCTTTCAAAAAAGTCGATTATTGTGAATTAAAAGCAATGTGAGGGAAATATTTTCTCTAACTGTTTTGGCACTTATTTCAATCTGACATCATCAACTCTGCACGAAATATTTACTGAAAGGTAATGTCTTTTTTTCCGAATGCGGAACAAAGAAGTTCATACATGTGCTTAATATTGTTTAGTTAATAATAGGTTTGTTTTGGAAACTGTTTACACATTCTTTTAAATATCTGCCGGAATAGCTTGCACTTATTGTGGTGAATCTAATAACATGTGAATGACCGCGTGTATCAGACCATAAAATTCCATTCTGGAAGGCGGTCATTCGACTGTCATTTAAACAAATAGCTCTCCACTTAATTTATTTTTCTCTTAGTGGTTGTTTTTACTATTTATGTATTGCATTTATTTTTTTATTTTAAATAGTTTTTATAATTATAAAATTTCAAGCTAATATTTCTCTTCTTCTCTCTTTCCTTATTTTTAGTTTTAAAGTAACGTATTAAGTGTACCATTATTAAAATTATGCACAAAATAGATAGTTAAATTAAGTTGAAACTCACGTTTTATTTATTTTTGTGAACTTGGGTTGCTCTTAAATAGGCTAGACAATTGCAAACCTAATCAAATCAGCCATGAAAGAAAAAACATATGTTAAACTGAAACATTTTTTTTTTTTTTTTTTTTTTTTGACATCAAAAAAAAAAATTTGTGACCGACAAGAGCCATTTTTATCGTAAATGCAAATAGAAAGACAACGAATGAGGATGGAATAATTTATTTGGGTCAAATGCGCCACTACAAACTTTTGCATTTGATGGAAGAGGTGAAGGAAACCGAAGAATAAGTTAAAAGTCACCCAAGAGAACATTTTCTTTCCCTCTCACAGAGTTTGGCGCCCAAAATGAGAATCAATTAAATTGCACATCGTATTTCACGTTAATTCCAAAACAATAGTATACTCCGGCTCGATCATTGACTATTCCTAACTGAGGAGCCCATAATAAGGGCGAAACTGCAGTCTTAGGATGCTATGATTGAACTGTGGGTGCATTTGCTACAATAGTATACTCCTTTCAAATACTTAGAACAATTTCTCGTGCAGATTGTAATACATATTCATCTCAGTTGTGTTAAATTCGATCACGTTTCACCTATCGGTAGCGTATGAAAAATTTCTTTCTGGATGGAGCAATGTAATTTTTAGCTGCAGTACCGGTGGATAGAATTCGATTGAGCCGATCACAAACGAATTCAATGTTCCCCTTAGCACAAGTCGTTGTGTATAATTCTTAATTTAATTGATTTTGTAACGAATTCTGATACGGCCCACTTCCAATGCGTACCATTCAATTTCTTGAAATAATTGTACGAAAAAATTAGTATTAGATCAGAGTTTCAGAGCTGAAAGCTCTTTTCGAACTAAATGATAGAAATATGTTAGACGAAAAATGACAGCATGTTTTTTGTGATTTTGAATAGCAAATTTCGATACTACTTGCTTACTATGTGTGAAAAATCGGTCAAAGACAGCGCATTTTTGTTTGCTTTTGAACGTGAGAGTTCATATTTAAATGTCCACCACTATTATTCTCATAAGAAAATGTGTAAATAAAAATACATATTTCAAAAAGCGAAGCTTAGATATTCACTTCCAAACAGGTGAATCCAATGCAGGACGGAAGAAAGAAATTATTTATTATGCTCTTAATCAACAACTTTAATACTGTCGGACCCGCTTAAACGAATACTATCGGTTCCAAGAAACATTATTCGATTCAGAGGGTATTTGATTAAGCGGGGATCTTTGACATTGCGTCTGTGGCACGGGGAATATTCTGTTCCTAGATCTTTTATTCGTATAAGCGGGGTATTCGTTTAGCCGTTACACGATTAAGCGGGGACTACAGTATATCTTTGTAGTTCACGTTTTGCTTTCTATTCTATTAGAGCAATGAAAATGGTTGTCTTACCGACTATTCCAGGCAAGCTTTCGATAGCTTAAATGATATTTAGAGCTTGAGATTCATTTACTAAAAGATTCGCCACCATTTCGACTTTGAACAAAAACAATAAAATCCAACTTCTACCTATTATAATAGGAAGAACCATATAAAAAAAGATATAATAATAATAAAATAAAATAAAAAGACTGCCGTAGATTGTGGCGGCCATAAAACAAGGTTCCGATTTCGAACTTGGACAAAAGGCAACGCTTGACCGGTCAACTCTCTAAAAGTGCATCCGGAGCATGGGCAACTTGCTCTTGTTCGGTAGTGGTAAAAAACATTGAGAAACGCCCGTTCTGAGAGACAGGAATTACTCAGTTCGGGCGGGCCGGATACTCATTGTGAGCGGGCAGTGGTTTGTGACCACGTGTACCGGCTTCGCCCTACCTGCAAAAAATGATGGTTATCGTCCTTTTGGGAACCTGGAAAAGTTGCTTTTTTTCCTCCCTTGAAAATTAATTTTGTAGGAGTGCTTAGTTTTTATTTCAGGTGGTTTGGGGTTGAAATTTGCCGATATAAGAAAGAAAACCCTTTCTCCAAGGGAAGAAATATTGTGAAAACCTAGCATATACCTTTAACATTCATATATGCTATTACATTTAAAAAGAAGCTTTTAAGTAGAACTTTACAGAAACAAAATTTTAAATTTCTTTGATAATTATATATTTTTGAACAAAAAAAATCTGTAAAAATGAATTGCATCAAAATTTGGATTTAGGGTCTTTTTTAATTATGACGGCAGAACTCCATAATCTCCCTTTGACCATCTAAGCTGGAAATATTTGCACTAGTAAGAACTTCTACGATTACCCCTCCCCCCCCCAGAAGAAAATTGTCTCGTTATGCTCTGAAGCTTCTAATATATCGCGGGGAGGGTGGGGGGTAAATATGCTACCAGCAGGGGTGATTGTGAGTTCATGAAAAAATACCTGAAAGTTTTGAAAAGAAAATGTGTGTGTGGTGGTGGGGGGGGGGGGCTTTTCTCAAAAACTAAGGCCCCTATTATTTAAGCACACCTAATTTTATAATTATACGTATTTCAAAATAAATTGCCTTTCATAAACAAACAAAACATTTCATACATTCGAATAGTTTCAAATAGTTTTTAGTTAAAAAAATAGAATTTCATCTTAACATTTTTGTTCGATGAATATTATTAGTAATTATCGGAAAATCACCGAAAATTCGAAAAATAATAAAAATACTGAAGGTGGGAAGACAAAAGCATAATTAAAAATGTTTTATTTCCGGTATTTTCGAACATGAAAATACCAGATTCGATCACGAAAATACCGGAAATCCGGTAAAATACCGGAACACAATCACCCCTGGCTACCAGTAACGCGACTAAAATGTGATTGCCAATGAAATAAGTCGCCCTGTCCGTTGTATGACCATGAAAGAAAATACTTTCTAACGCTCCACAGCGGCGGCCACTGTTCATTGCTGCGAAATACCTGGTACAAATCTAGGATAGTTCATAAAACATATTTATTTCAGAACTACACAGTGCTTCATTATTATTATTTTTTTAATGATTATTATTTCTGTTAATATATCATTTGCTTGTTATAAATGCGATAAGAATGATGATGGGCTTCTTGCTTTGATTTAAGTATCAAACAAAAAATCGAAGATTAATTTCTAAAACCGCTGTTACCTGGACTTATATATAGAGTTAGTGATGTATATCGAACGAAAATAATACATTTAAATTTCAGAGTGCCAAATTCTGGAATTTCTCGCTGTTACAGTATGAAATAATGAAGTAGGTCAAAGACAATAATTAATAAACATTATTTACAGAAAAACAACCTACAAGCTTTAGATAAGTTTCGGTTTATAAAATTTTATATTACTTTTTTTTTTTATTTTCATTGATTAAACTGAAAAAAAACAAGAAGAAAAATGGTACCAAAACTAAAGAAAATCGTTTATTTATTTTTCGATAGAGAAAGAAATAAGTGCGGTTATTTGAAAGAAAGAGCCAAAATGTTGCGTAACAAATAAAAACACTCGAAGCTGTTCACTATAATTTACAATGTGCTTGTAAATTAACAAAATTGCTATAGCTTGGAAACATAGAACAAGAAATATAACACCTAAACAAAATGAAGAGTTTAACAAGAAAAAATTTTAATACAGCAAAATACCTCCCAAACATGACTTGAAACATTAACTTCAAACATTTTTACCTTTTGCAAGATAAATTGCTTCGTTAGCATTTATTACCGCAGTCATTACATTTAGGAGGCATGTATTACCTCGTATCGCAAGATATACACAGAATGAACCTTTTTTAAAACTCATTTTGCGCAAAAAAATCAATATACTATTATCCAAGGAATAGAGCCCGAGACGAACTCTTGCTAAATCTCCGCAGGCGTTAATTAAACCTCCGCATGGGAAAGTTTTTCTTGCAAACTCATTATTTCGCTTTAATTAGGATCAACAACGAATATCTATTTCTCCACTATATAGTATTGAAGGTTTATTTTTAATCATCCACAATGTAGTAAATAAACAATGGTTTTATCTCAAGTTTACGCAACTTAAAAATAATTATAAGCGAAGTAGAGTAAATAAAAAAAAAGGTGCTACATCAATTAAGGAGTCCTTCGGAAGTTTAGTAATAAGTTTTAATTACACAATCAAACTTTACGTTGTGAAACGCAAAAACCATGAATCAAGAGTGAAGTATTAAGTACACACAATATTAATTATAATGGCAGAATTTACAGAATAAAAATTTAATTGTATAGTTAATACATAATTTTGGTTCGAGATTAATTAATTCTTTGTCCATTGAATCATTTCTCTAAAAAGATATTGGAAACATAGAGTTATTCATCACATATAATTTTATGTTGTTGATTAAAAGTGCATTCCAGGAACAGGGGGAATTGAAAATTTGTTTTTGAATTGGTCGGTTCTTTCAGAAACGTGAGGGAAAGGGGGGGGGGGCATACACACCTTTCCCAACACAATGCTTTCTTAAGTTTTTAATTTAAAAATATAAGAAACGGTGGTGGACAACGTTAATCAGTAAAAGCAATTTGTTAAAGTTATGTATGAAAGTTTCTGTCTCACATATATTTAATTAATTTCAGTATTTTTAAATGCATTTTAAACCATTAATCTGTTATTGTTTCGGAAAATATAGAACTCAACTACATTTTTTAAAAAAATCATGCTCTAATACCATTTTATATTACTTTAAGGCATTTTGACCCGAAACTAGTACACATTTATGTCCAACACTTTTTATTTTGTCTATTAATTTTATAAATCGAGACCAATAAATCATATAATTTTAAATTTATTTATGAACGATATATGTGAATGAAGTATGAATGGTTTGGGCATAAGAATTTTTTAAGGAATGTTCAAAAATATTAGGACTACTTATAACTACTTATGAATAGACAAAAATATTTCAAAAAAAAATCATCCTAATAAAAAAAAATGTTGCAAATATGGAACAAACATAAAATAAAATAATGATTCTGTTCGAAATTTCAATTAAGACCCCTTCTCCCTTGTTTTAAGAGCACTTTTTCTCAAAATTACTGGCGATAGTTCTAGTGATAAATCAAAATCAACCACACACAATAAAACGAAATGTACAGTGCTATATTTTGAACATATAAAGAACAGTTGCACAGACGAATTTTCTTAATGAAAATAACTTATTTTAGAAAACATTTTACTATTTATTCATTTATTTTCTTTTTTCTTTTCTTTTCTTTGTTTTTTTTTTTTTTGTATCAAAACTATTAAATTTTTTTTTTTCATGGAAAAAATTTTGTATTGTCTTAAAGGTGCTACTACTTTATTTGTTCTTTTTTTTTATTTTTCATGCATCAATTTCATCATATAAGATATAAATATAAATATTTTGTTCTTATAAAGTGACTTTAACTGCAAAATAGGTATGTTTCACATTATTTACAGGCTTAGTTAACAAACAGAATATTGATCAGAAGCTAGGAAGTCGATGTTGGTATACAGAAAATTAGGCTCGTTTAGTTCTAGACGAAACTTCCTGTACAATACGGTAACATTCAGAAATAAACCTGAAACTAAGTAGCTTATTTTGTAAATATTTACGAGTTAAAAGTCCAAAGTTTCTTGTGTGTAGCGATCTACTGATAAGTTGAGCTATAACCTTAACAATGTTTATCTCATTTCGGGTAGTTGTATGAGAAAGGAACGTCTTGTACTGGAGCATATTTGAGTTGGAATACTGTACGAAAGTACACTAATTCAATTCAGAAGCAAATACTTTCCGGTACTGAAATTGCCAAGGTCATAGCTGAATCTTCTAGCGAAATACCAACCTCTAATGCAATTTTTAACTACTTTCTTTTCCTGAATTTTCAATTTACTGACAGAGGTCCGGTCTCTATTGCCCCGCTTAATCGAGGTTCTACTGTGTTGGAAAAAGGAAGTTAAAAAGTTAAAGAACAGCCGTGCTTATTAAATAAAAGAGAAAAAAGAAAAAGAAACTCTTGCCGTTAACCATTAAAAAAAAAGGAAAGAAGAAGAAAATATCGCCGTTAACTATTTTAATGTACAAAACTTTTTTTGTTACCTAAATATTTAAAACAAAGCACACATTGAAACAAATGAGCCAAAGACCTATCGCCACTTCGTATCATCTCCGCATACCCCTTCAAAGGCACAGCAGGGAACCGCACAAAAAACGAACGGAAAGATGGTGGGAGGGCGAATCAAAAACGCATCAATCGTCTGACATCACAGAGATTGTGGGGTATGTCAAGCCACATAGAAAATGCTGCCTGTTAGCACGTTCACCTGCGGAGCTGGATTTTTTTTTTTTTTTTTTTGCTCTCTCTGTTCTTCGTGCCATCTTCTTTTTCTGCATCTTCTTTGTTCCTTGGCATTGAAAAAAGTGTTCATCTTTCTTCAGCAAAGTATCCGTCACGGTTACGTCAGATCTTTTTCGACTCCGCTGGGGGCATTACGTTAGAAAGAAAATGTTTCATCAGTTGGCGAAACATTTGAGTTATTTGCATGTGTAAAAAGAAGATGGAGACAAATATCGTAGCACATATTTTCTTTTATCTTTTTTTCATTCGCTCTCGAATTGAGAAAACAGAGGTATATTTCTAATGGGAATGGTATCATAATGTATATATTTTAATTATAATGTAAACAGTATTTAGGGTAGATTAGTCACAAGAATGTGATTTCTTCAGTGACTGTTTTTTTTTTTTAAATATATATAGATAAGGTTTTGAACTATTAGTTTGTTAGATGAATTGGAAATAGAAAATTATTTCGACACATTTCCAAAAAGTGTTTGCACCTTTGTTGGAGGGTGTTCATTCACTGAGGTGGTATGTTTTGTTGAAGTTTTTTCAGTTAAAAAGCAATTTCATGAATTAATTTAGAATTATGAGAAAAATCTGTCATACACAGCCAAATGCTAGTTTTTTCGATGTTATGAACAAAAAAAAAATAAAGTCGCACTCTTGGGTTCATTCACTGGCTGGTCTCACCTTTTTCCCGTGGCATGGCAAATTTGAAAATTATTATGACATAAGTACATACGTTACATAGGGTGACATTCAAAATGAGCCGTGCGTTGCATTAGTGCTGTCATCCTTGTGCAGGTTGAATCACTAAACTGTTTTTTTTGTATTTACCTAAAGAGCAAAAAAATGATTTGAATACTTATCTTATTGTTTTTCGATATTGATAAAGGAAATTTATTAATATGTATAAATATAAATAAATATGTTTAGATAATACGCTATATTTAAGTAATCCCATATCTTTAAATTTTGAACCTAGGTGATCTAATACTTTTTAATATTGTTAGTTTATATGACCAGGAATATAAGTAAATATGTCTTGATTTGTTAAAATAACAGACTAATTACTTTGGACAGAAAACTAACAATTTTCCGTTTAACAAGTTACCCCTTCTCTTTTTCTTTCCTCGGTTTAAAAAAATGTATTTAACCGATTTGAAATGACTCTTGTTCTTAAAGAATCATCATTAAAGGATAAAGATCAACTGTTTCTCCGTGGAAAATGAAAAAGACGCTTTTCTGGTGCCCATTGTTTGCTAGACTAAAAAATACAACTCAATCAGCAGAAAACCGTATTAGAGAGAGTACAAGACATCCGGTCCACACAATAACTGGTGAGCGTTTTTCAGAATGCAACGATGAGCGAAGCTCCATAAAATTTAGAAACACTTGAAGTAATAACGTTTACAATTTTAGCTTCCGATGATTTAGTTAAAAATTGTTTACTCAGAAAGGTAAAATTTTTACTTCTTAGCAAAGAAGATGTTTTTAATTTTTTTTAATCTTACAAATCAAAACATATGAGCTCATGCTCACCCAAATTGCCAAATTCCCCACATTCTATTAACCACAGTTAAACATTTTTAATTCATGACGCAAGTAAATTAGAGATTTTGCTCTAATCAATACATACAAGCGAAAAGTTTCTGATGACCACAAAAACAAAATCTTCAAACCCAATATTATGACACCGAAAAAAACGCATTCAAAGGGACTGAATAGAAGAGACTTAGAAAATTACAAACATATTTTTCGCTCTAAAAACAGCCCTATAATTATAAAAAAGTGCTCTGCGAAACGGCCCCATCGCTGTTACCACATTGATGTTGTCTCCACGCGTTGCTTATGTTCAAGCATAAGAAAAGACATAAAGTAACGGTTACATATGGTGGAAATGCTTTATTTTTTCACCGTCTTATCAGATTGCTTCTTCGGAGAGGTCAGTGAAAGCTTATCTGATTTCTCTCGCGAGTTGTCTTTTATTTCATGTGGAAGTGCTTAGCTAAAAAAGAAAAAAAAAACATTTTATCCACATTTTTCATCATTTTATTTGCAATTCAGACTTTTTTTTTCTTGTCTTCAGTTTGATTTGCTTTACAAACCACAGACTGAGAGTTCAAGAAAAATGATTTTTAATTTCTTTTTTTCAATGTTTTTGTAAATCAGTTGGAGCGTTTAAAAATGAAGATGTAACACATCACAGAAATTTTACTTCATTAAAAAAAAATGATACAGCATTTCAAAAACCAAATATATTAAATCAAACAATTCTGTTTCCTCGTGAGAGTTTAATCTAAAAAATATATCTATGAAGACCATACAGTAATCTATCCACTATCTAGTGTGACTCTATGACCACAAGTACAGGAAATCAACGACTTCTTTTTTACAACGTAAACACGTGTATTGTTTATATTTTAGCAAGTATCAATTGATTACCATAAATTTGGCAGCAGTACTTGGAAAAGCGTTTTCTAGCGTTGCTTGAAAGTTAGTCAATACGTATAACAAATATATATTTTTTGTCCGACTTTGAAGCGACACGTAGAAATTAGCAGTCTCAGTATTATAATAAAGGATACATTTTTTTTTACTACACAGCTTTTCTGAGCGATTGATACACAAAGCAATCTTTCTTTGTCTAAATCATTATTTTAAAGTAATATGAAAAAAAATTGCAATAGTAGCATAAAAAATGCGCCAATGGAAAGAAAAGTATATTTTAACAAGCACGTTTCTCCACCATTACATTTGAAGTTTTCACACAACTCTTTTTTAAATAAAAACAACAATAACTGGAAGCAAATTATACCAAATATTCGTTATTATTTACTTTACTGTTAATTCTATATATAAGCATACATACCAGGATGTGTTTTATAAAAAAATAATTCATAAATAGGCTATTTTCTAACAATAAAATGCAGTAATTCAAATGCAGTTAAATGTGTCAGAATCGAATTTAATTTAATATAAAAAGATAAGCAGAGAAGCAAAGCCTGTATTGTAAGTCATTCAAAATAAGCTCTGTCTGTCATCCACATTGATTGATGAGCTGTTACGTGTCTCGTAAGACAAAATATTTTGGGAAAAGTTTCCGTTCAGTCCCTGTGATGATTTAGAATCAATGGTTCGTTGAAACAGTGTTTCCATTTTGAGTGACTGTCATCTAAAACTGGCCAGGATGTTATCGTTCATCTAATCAGAACGGCGTGTTTGACGTCATTACTCGGAAAAGCGTTCTCGGTCATGAAACCAAGAGCTCGCAGCTTTACATGCAATCAGCTTTTGATGTATTCTCTCGACTAAAAGTCAGCATAATACTCTTTTTGAATTTTTACAAAAATTGTTTTTAAAAAATTATCTTTTTACATTTACGTCATGCCAATTCGGTCCTAAATTTCAGTATCCTCAACTATGTTAGTTTCTGGTGAAACAAGTGAGGTATCCCTATAGTAGGATGGAGAGAACAACAAAAATTTCGGAATCTTAATTTTTAAGTTCTTTACACATGTGAAATGATATCAAGTTTGAACAATTCCTTTAGGGTTCTACCAGGGCTTGAAAATACGAAAAAAATGTTCCATTTTTGTTTTAATACCACTAAATCTTCCTTTTAACACTATTTTCATGCATCTTCAAAATTATTTACATTCTATACAGTATTTAGTTCGTACATCAACCGTAAAAGTTCCGTGAAAGTAACTAAAAATTGACTTTTTTTTACCATTTTTTGCAATTCTTCTTTTGCAATTCGTTTGCAATTCTTCCAATAATTCTTCTTTTGTAATCCAGATACTATTTGTTTGCAATGAATGGGTAAAATGCAGCTTTTGGTAGCAAATGCAATTATACAGGGTGTCCACTCCAATCGTGGACCAATAGCTAATTTCTAAACCGTTAGAGATAAGCATATAGTTTATTTAGGAAAAAATCTCCAAATTACGAAAGGAATTTTGGGTCTATTCAATGTTTTTCAAAAAATCAAATTTTGAAAGAGTTACGAAATTTAAATTTTTATACAGCCCCCCAGTCCTATCAATCATATTTAGTAAAACTTTCTTGACACTGTAAAGTTTAAAACTAAAAAAAAATCACTCTTCTACCACAAAAATTGACCGAGTTATGACGTTTTGAAAAATCAAGATTTTGAAGGATTTCGCATACGGTCCCTTAAGCGATCGCTCGATGACGTCATGAAATAATGCAAAATCTTGATTTTTCAAAACGTCATAACTCGGTCAATTTTTGTGGTAGAAGAGTGATTTTTTTTTAGTTTTAAACGTTACAGTGTCAAGAATGTTTTACTAAATATGATTGATAGGACTGGGGGGCTGTATAAAAATTTAAATTTCGTAACTCTTTCAAAATTTGATTTTTTGAAAAACATTGAATAGACCCAAAATTCCTTTCATAATTTGGAGATTTTTTCCCAAATGAACTATATGCTTATCTCTAACGGTTTAGAAATTAGCTATTGGTCCACGATTGGAGTGGACACCCTGTATTTCGTTACATTAACAGCCCAGAACGCACTACAAGTAGGTAGCTGCATTTAGGGTGTCATTCTGCCTTTCCCATCCACACAGCCACGTTATTTACATATTTTCAATACATTTATATGAATGCAATTACTATCTGATGTTAAACAGATTTCTCCTTTTGAATCAAGGTTTGAAGTTAGACTCATGACTCAGTTTTGGCATTGATGATTGCGAGCATAAAGTTTTTCATTTAAATTAATATCTTGTCTCTTTCTTCAGTATTCAATAGCAATCTACCGTATCACTAACCAGTTTTGAGCCCTTAAAACAGTCTGAGTGTAGAAGAGGTATACTTATTGAATCACTGATAAAGTTCACCTTGTTTCTGAAAAGCTAACTTATTAACGTTTCAAGAGCTCGGTGGAAGATATCGAAGCTTTAAAAACGGATTTTAAAAACGAGTAAATACTTGATGGACATTGTCAATGTAATACAGAAAGAAAAAAAGTGACCCTAACCTCGCTATAAAAAATTGGAGACTTTTCAGTCATTAGCTTTCATTAAATCGAGCTTACAGAGTTACGAAGCTACTGATTTTCAAGCTGATTTCTAATGAGATAAAGATACTCGTCAGTTATATCATTAAAAAAATGCTTCTGTATAGATCAAGAAACTGGAAATTTTAAAAAAGAAAGAAAATTTCCGTGAAACATGGAGCTGTAATCATATTAAAAATCACACATTCTGTAAAAGTTTGGAACTATGAGAATAAATTGATTGATCAACGCGTGTTTACTTTCCTCCCATTAATGATGTCAATTGAAAAATCTAATAATTTGAACTTTCAAAACTTAATATTGGTCATAAAAATTCTCATTAAGTTATCAAAGCATTTTCTGATCTTGTATGCCTTTCTGTAACCCAACTCCTTTACAGTTTGACTATCGTCCACTGTCATGGCCAATAGTAACAAGTTCTCAAAATTAACACAGCAGGCATTTCTTCGAATCACCGGATCCACGAAGAAGTGAAGATTATCAATCAAATGAATTACAGATTGCGTAACTTTCATTATACCTATAATTCCATGTTTCACGGAAATTTGCTTTATTTTTTTTTTAATTTCAAATTTCTTGAGCAGTACTGAAGCATATTATTTAAAGATATAACTGACGAGTATCTTTATCTCATTAGAAATTCATCTTGAAAATTAACAGATTAATAACTCTCTTAGCTGGAATTAACGAACGCTAATCACTGAAAGGACTCCGTTTTTTAATAGTGAGATCAAGGTCAAAAAAAGAGGTAGATAAATATTAGGTCTATTTATGCTTGCCAGATTTTTTAAATGTTTATCTGGGACACCGGAGTCCCCCCCCCTCCCCCAGTTTTGCGGGAATACAATGGTACACTCTTAAATGGTTTTTAGAGTGGTTAAGTGGATAGTTTACTATCACTGCTTCTCAATGCTAATTAAAAAATGGTAACTAATTAAGAACCTAAACCGGGGGAAAGTAAACCAAAGCACAATTATATACATTCAAACATTTACTTTGGAGCATGTTGATATTTGTAAGTTTTCTAAGAAAGAACAGTTTAAAAAATGATAAGTAAAAATTTGAACAATATTCACGTGTACTTTTTATTGGCTAGGACTTTTTACGAAAGTGGTTTTGGTTTCATTCAACCTTGTAAAAAGATTCACAATACAATGTACACTACTCCCCTAAGTTACAGATGTCAAAGTAGTCATAAAAAATACTTCACAAATAACTATCTTTAGACAGTTTAGTTAACTATAGAAGAATTTATCATTTCCGGTACATCTGGCCGGTCAAATCGTGTCAACCAAGACATCTGGCAAGCTTAACTCTATTGCGATTGAATTTAATGAGGTTTGCGACAGTGTCTATGTAGTACACCATAATTTTCAATTTTAACCAGTGTCAGTGATTATCAAGAGAAGAACATAAATTTTAATATATTATATTGGATCAATCTTGTTTATAAATTCTCTTACTCACATTGTGTTACAAAAAATATAAAATTAATATTCTTATTTTTCAATAAAAGCACATTTTGTAGATGTGAGATGTTAAGGCTAAAAAAAAATCATACTTAAACTACAGTGAACGGTTTTATGTTCAATTCTGTTTAGAATATTTTTAAAAATGTAATTTCTGAATGTAAAACAAAGGGAGCTATTTAGAACGTTGCTACAAAAACATATAGATACTGTCTAATCTTTTATCGTAAAACCTTCCTCTCATTTGTGCATGCCTGAGGTCTCTTCGGATTTTCTCAAAATAGGGGGGAAATGCGAAGTGACATTCAACAGGAAGTAAGAAGCGAAAACACCGGCAAGTGCGTCTCCTTATCCTATCACCCCTTTTTCAAATGGAAGCGATCGTGACTGCCATGCGCGCAATACGCAGACAGACAGTACACATCATTTTGACGGTGTGGTTCAGCGTGGGTCTACTTCCGTTACGGGCTAAAATAACTCTCTCATCGCCTCAAAAAAGTATGATTTCGAAACCTTATCTTTCTAAATGTGAAATACTAATAGCATTTTTGTAAAAATTCCACATTGAAATATATTTCAAATCTATCAATAGTACCGTAAAATGGGGTTAATCGGAACACTTTTCAGCTTTGATTGTAAAAAAAGCAGTTAAAAGATTTTTTTTTTAATTTGATTTTTTGGGTAAAAACTTCGGTCTTGCTTTACTTTTGATATTCCAAGCAAAGACAAAAGATTTTGAGCAATTATTATTAAAATATATAGCAAATTATGGGTGTTCCGGATCACCCCGCTGATAGGGGTCAATCGGAACACTTGTTAAAATTTTTATTTTTTTCAATTTAATCTGTAATAGGTCTCACAAACATGAGTAATATTGATGGGGGAGAATAAGAACAGATAATTACTGTCAAATAAATGTATAATTTCAGTACCAGTAAACGTTTATAATTTGTGAAAATTCAAAATAATTTTGAACTTATGAAAAATGAAAAGTAATTTTAAGAAAAGCTTTTGAATTGAAATGCAAAGATTTAACATGAATGGAAGTCACTCATGTCGTCCACAAATATGTACTTGTCCTTAAAACTAGCAATTGTGACTTGGCTTAAGTTTTTTCATAACATCTCCTGGGATGAACTCTGCCTTTTCTTTAGTTTTTTGAAATTTCTGGGTTTCGGGGATTGTCCTGAAAGATTTTTTCGCTTATTCATCACTGTCTGTGTGCTGGACGTTTACTACATAAAGTCTATATGACTTTCTCCCTTTTATTTTAAGTAAAAAAAAGTCTCCTGGGGAAAAAATCTTTTGAAATCTAACTTTTGTCATTCTAAGATCTAGTTGCTCACGAGAAGGGATAAACAGTAATAAATCCTTGTCCCTGTCTTGATTAGAAAAATTGGGGTTAGAATCTTGATTTTTCAAACAATTTCCTTCAAATAAGTTTGAATTGGAACAACAGAACTAAGTGTTCCGATTTACCCCGCAAATTTTTTTCCCATGGCATTTTTCAGAATTCTCCACTTTTATGACACAATTTATAAAAAATGTAAATTCTAATGTGGTATTCTGTTGTTCAGATACATGTATAATTGAAACATACCAGTCATAGTTTTTAAATATAAGAAGGTTTGTTCTTGCATATGAAGTTTTGCAGTCTATGAAAATGTGATGTTTTCTAGCATTCAACGTGCAGCCCTCTTTAGAAGCCAGTAGCGTTGCCAGATTGACAAAAGTATTTTTTTCCTACTTCCTATGATCTTACCTTTCTAAAAAAAAATTCATGGCGAAAAATACCCAATAGTATATTTATGAAGAATTTCTTTGTACGGTTGGGAAGTTTTGTTCCGATTGACCCTGCTGTTCCTATACACCCCATTTTACGGGAGCTAGCAAAATTTATGAACCGAAAATCAAACATTTTTCTACAAAGAAAAATTATACATTCGCATCGGTTTTTTAAAAATAAATGCATGATGAAATAAATAAAATCAAAACTGAATTAAAAAATATTACATCCCATTTTCGTTTCCTCGTTACTGAGCATTGAGACAAAAATAAAAACGAACGAAAGCTTTTTTAAATCTCAGCGCAGCCCAATGATCGCTATCAGTCAACGAAAAACACTAGACAGGTCATTTCAAAAATAATCCGAGAACTTAAAGGAGAAAACAGAACTCCCCCTATAAAATAAACTATTCGAAAAGAAGCCCTCAAAGTATTATTATTACAGTTTTGGAGTTATTATTATTACTACTAGCGCGCCACTTCTTACTTCATCCACACACTTCTTCCCGATACAAGTGCCATAAAAAGCACCCAACGCCACTTATTTTTTCGCATCCGACGTTTCAATAACGCGGAAAATATTCGCCCGCGGTTATGTTCAATAATATTTGGTGTCAGACTACTCTACCTTGGGACGATGAGTCGATATTTTGACTGACGAGGCGAAATCCTTTTTATAGGTCGCCATTTAGAGAAGCAGAAACTCGTTGGGAGAAGGGGAGGGGGGATCAAAATACCCCCCTGCCCCCTCCCATTTGTCGGAGAAAGAGCTGTAACTGTAATCTCACATTTGGTTTATGAGCTTTTTCTTTCTTTATATCTGTTTTTTTAGTTTATATGGTTGTGGTGTTTAACTACAACCAAGCGGCACAAATTACGTTCAGAATGTGGATAACTATTTAAAGAAATATATCTACATAAAAATATTGATATAAGTAATTTAGGAATGCATTGATATGAAATTCTTTTATCATTTTCTCGCAAACAAATTAAACAGTCCGATTTATTGAAAATAGCTGCTTTTTTTTTTGTACATGATTTTACATGTTTCTCCTAGTGTGTGACCTTAAATTCGAAAGAAAAAGAGAGTTAGAGAAAAATGGGAAGGGAAAGTTTTATATATGTCGAACTTTGGTGCTTTTCTTTAATGTATAGTGAAATAGAAAAAAATTAAACCAAATACATAAAACTAAAAGCATTTGTTTTAGTTGATATTGGTCAAAAAAGCTATCCATAAAGACATACATTTATCAATCTTCTCTCTTATTGTGACTCTGTGACAGAAAGTGAATGAGTTTTTTGTTTGTTTTGTGTAGAAGTTTTTGTGTAGAGAAAAACATAATTTTGCAAGGCAATTTTATTTTATTTTGAAGAAATAATGCTGCATTCTGAAAATCAAATGTAGCAAAGATTTAGAATGAGTTTTTGTCCCTACGTTAAATAATAGTATCTTCGCGTTCTGTTGCATATATTGCAAAACGTGTATCAACATTAATCAGCATGTATAAATAGTTTTTAAAAAGAAAAATATCTTTCGAATTTCGTATAAAAAAAAGCGGCAGCTGCAATTTTTTTAATCGTCTAAATAAATATAAAAACTGTTCTCGAACGCTGAACAAGGGAATTTGGTATCACTATTAAACGGCAGGATTTTCAAGATGTTGCTGCAAACAGCAGCAGCAGGGTGTAAAATGTGTTTGCAGATTGTTTATCCGCATATTCAGGCGTTTACTACATTAACCAAATTATCAAGTTGGGCTGTTTAAGAACGCGACAAGAAATTTGACAAGACGTTAAGCTCAATATGTAATATTAAACTCTTTTAAGGTGCAATGAAAATTCCCTCCATTTTGAACTTTTCCGAGAGAGCGAAATGTATATACTCAGTACATTTGACGGAAACCAACAAAAAACAGCCCCACATACATAAAGATACATTGATTTCTCAAAACCTGAGAGGAGCAATTATACCTCCTGCCCCCCCCCTCCCCTCAATCAGATTCCTGGCAATAAAATTAACATGCATTTCCACGTAAAAAAATCCCGTAAAGCTAATAACTTTATTTATAATGAATAAACTTTACTTAACCGGCTACGTTGCTAAACTTCACTCAGTGCTATTATTACGAGGATATTTCTAAAGGTTTGAGCGCTCTCAGAACAAAACTAGAGGAAAAAAACCAACAAATGACGTGCTGCTCAGTATCTAACACATATCAATCTCGTTTGTAGCTATCTATGATAAGGGCTCAGTTCCTGACAACACATGGGAGTCCATCCTATTAGTTCCAGAACCTATTTTGAGTAATAATTTGAATTTCATTCAATATGTAAAATTTTACAGACTTTTTTTTTAAGCTGAGTTCCAAAGCACGTTGGAGTTGGCTCGAAAGACAAAATTTTGTTTCGAAAAAGCATAAAGAACAGGCTATAAAACATATCAGTTGACAAGGATTGGGAAAGTTGATGCAACAATAACATCATACCTCGATTGGGACGGTGATTGTGAAGATAAGTAGCTGGAAGATGCACACTTTTAAATTCGCTGCTTTTCACCCCGCTGCCGATCTCAATTTAAAAAAAAAACTTCATATTTCCATGTTGTTAAGCTATTTGAATCTAAAGAAATCGAATTATGGTAAAAAGATTCAAGTGATTTGGTCAATACAAATGCTGTTTCAATACATTGCACTAGAAGCATTTTATTTTAAATCTCTTTTATTTCTGACTATAAAATATAACATTGAAAAATTAAAAACAATGAAAAAAACATAAAGATTGTTTTGTGGCAAAGAAACTACGAAGTAAATTAAATTTTACGAAATTAAATATCGTCTGCCGAAATGCGAATGACTTGTATTAAATAATGAAATTGAACCGGAAAATGAAAAGATCGAAGTTGATTACAAATATTAAACTTAGATTTTTTTTCCTTCCTTTTTCGAACTCTTAGAGCCGCAAAAGATTACATCAAAATGAAGAAAGAGAAATACGAAAGGAGAAAATATCCCTACCTTAATTGGAAAGGAAATAGATTAAAAAGGAAAGCCTTTGGGGATACATAGGAAATGGGAAAGTACCGAAACATGTCATATACTAAAATCCTTCAGGGAAAAGATCTGGATGAGGATCAGAAATGAAATGGGAACCAGCACTTGCTTAATCCTTGGAACTAATACGGCTGGAGAGAGGAGTTGTGTGAGGTTGTTTTTTAAACTTATTGTTTAAAGAATCGCAGTTTTACTGTGAGTTTTGATATGATGTGTGTTTATTAACAATAATTAATAATACCTATCAATGACAGATTTTCAGAAGCTTCGGGATATTTCCCATGAAAGTGGCACTTTTGATTTAGTGGGTTGCGTTTGTTATATACTACGCTTGGTGTTAAAAGCGCTTTGACGAACATATTAAAACAATAATAATAGTAATTGGAATTTTGACATCCTGAATTCAAATTATGTTTTTCTCAAGAAAGAATTGCGATAGGTGAAAGCATGTGCGTGAGTAGCCATGTATAAGCATTTCTACGTGTGTGTATATATGGTCATGTGTGCGTACTCCTTCGCCACCATGTCCTGCATGGTGGTGCAGACGGACACACCCTGTTGCTGACTCCGCCCCGCTGTGACAGCATGGGCCCCCTGGAGGAGCTGGTAGAGAATTTGGCAGACTGCCAATTTGAAAGAGTTAACTGTGAGAAGTTTCAGGTCCCCCCCCCCCCCCCCCGAAAAATGTCATACCTCAAAAAGAAAAAAAAAATCTGGAAATTGACTTTTGCAGGGTTTTTTTTTTTTTTTTTTTTTTTTTTCAGTACTTGAGACTAAAAATTGATATTTTTGAAGTTTTACTAGTTAAATTATTAAATTCAGTGACTTCTATATTTTATTAGACATTTTAAACTACTTCAAACTAATATTGGTCCCATGCAAGTTGTAATGTATATAATTCTTACAGGGATGTTTTACATCCTGCATTAAGCTCTGTAATGTATTTGTGAGCTTTTCAATAAACCCACAATTAAAATCCTCTTTAGAAACCTATAATGATTGAATCCCCCCCCCCCCTGAAGAAACACAGTTCAAAGCTCCTACGAAAAAACGAAAAACCAATTTCGCATGCAGTAATAGTAATGAACAGTAAAAGTAGTATAGCTTTTACTACATTCCTTTAAACGTTTGAACTACATAAAAAACTATGTATGATGTACGAGAAATATAAACCTTACTTATGACACAGAACCTTGCAAAATATCTGGACTCACCTAGAAAAAAAAAAAGAAAAAGAAATTAACGCATAATATTAACTTTTTTTGTATGATTCATTATAATATGGCATAGCATAACATGTTTTAAAAAATACTTGAGTAAAATTGTAATAATAAGTAAATATATGGGCATGTTTTATTGGATGCTAAAAAAGACTTGCACATTTTAAGGGTTAGCTTTCGCATAGCTTTACTTAAAAAATTTTCGTTTGGGGCTAAGGTTGAAATAAGGTGTATAGAATTTTATAAATACACATAAAATTTTAACAAAAATGTCATAAAACATCCTGTAGTATTGGTTAACTAATTCATGGATTTTTAAGAAGTAACACTCAATATAACTAACATAGAATTATTAAGAAGCAGTTAACTTGGGGTCGCAAGCACTTGGAAGGACAATATTTTAGAATATGTTCATTTTGAAATAAGGAAAACAATGCCTTGTACGGTGACTTGTGCAACTCGTGAAAGTGAGCTCTGAAGTAAACATTTCAAAATTAAGGAAGGGAGGGTTGGTTGCTATTTTGACACGAGCACCATCAGAGTAGAACACCGACTCATCCCTGAAAATACGAGGGCTGTCTGAAAAGTTTCCGACCTCGTTATGAAAAGGGCAAAACTTATGAAACAAAGAGAGATGTTCTTATTAAGGAGTCTTTTGTAAACTTGAAATCGTAATTTTGGCTATTTTTAGTTCAAATTGTGTGCGTGGCAGCCATACTAGTGAGTTGCTCCAACAGTTTTTTTGAAAATGGAAAAAATCGAATATCAAGCTCTGATTCGATACTTGTTTTAAAAAGGAAATACGCCTGTACAAATTAAAAAGGAGTTGGACTCTCTGTATGGGGATTCTGCACCATCGTCTACAACAGTAAAATTTTGGGTAGCGGAATTTAAACGTAGCCGTACCAGCTTGAATGTTCATGAACGCTCAGGTCGACCCAAAACTGCTACCACTGATAAACACATTGCTAAAGATCATCAAATGGAGCTGGATGACGCAGATTGAAGGTGAGATATATAGAAGAAACTATGAATATCACTGAGGAATGCACATGCCACATTTTAAATGAGAAATTAAGCACGCGGAAGCTGGCTGCACTTTGACTGCCGCGTTTGCTCAATTCGACCAGAAACGTGTCCGAATGAACATTTGCAGCGCACTTCTGGCACTATGAACCAGAATTTTTCTGACGACTTATCACTGTGGATGAAACCTGGATTCATCACTACACTCCAGAAACAAAAACGCAGTCAAAACAATGGACTGCAAAGTGAGAACAGCTCCAAAAAAGGCCAAAACAGTTTCTTCTGCAGGAAAAGTGATGCCGACTGTTTTCTGGGATAGCCGTGGAGTGATACTCATTGACTACCTTAAAATGGGAAAAGCCATAACAGGAGCATACTATTCTACTCTCCTTGACAATTTGAAGGAGGAAAAAGAAGAAAAACGGCCGCATTTGAAAAAGAAAAAAGTTCTTTTTCATCAAGAAAATGCTCCTGCTCACACCTCAGTGGTTTCAATGGCCAAAATTCACGAGTTAGGGCTCGAAATCGTTGAACACCCACCCTACTCACCAGACCTGGCCCCAAGCGACCCTTTATTGGTCCCTAAGCTGAAAGAAGCACTTGGAGGACAAAGGTTTTCTTCAAATGAGGAGGTCATGAACTTTGTCAACAGCCTTTTTGAGGACACATTTTCATCATTACTTTTGGATGGCTTAAAAGGATGGGAGCATTATTGGATGACGTGTGTCGACTTACAAGGAGACTATGTCAAAAAGTAACAGCCAGTTTGGACGATGAAAATATTTTATCTATGTTAGGTCGGAAACTTTTCAGACAGCCCTCGTACACGATAGATTGAAGAAACATTTCTTTCTATCGTTTTGACAGAGACCAAGAACTGAATAATCAATTATAAAGCTCGACAGAAGTATTTATTTGTAATGGGTAAATAGTTAACTTTATGATCACGGAAGGCCTTCCGTGGAGGCCTTCCGTTCCTTCAAAGGAAGGTGTGACCTTTATCATACACAAAGGATTGTCGGCCATCCAAAATTAAACCCCCAACCATTATGATAAGAATAAAAAAAGTAATTTGCATCACAATTTCCTTAAGAGGTTCCAGAAGAGGTTATTGATTGCATGTATAATAAATATTTTTAAAACTCATGCTACAGTGTAAAATGCTCTAGTTAAAAATTTCACTGTTTAAAACTCATAAGCACATTTTTCAGATACAAATTACGCACACAGTTGACTGTCATGTAATACCATGCCAGAATTATAAAAAAATCATTTACTGCAATAAAAATTATCTAAATCTTCTTACTTATACAGTGTACAGTAATACAGCTGCCGTCGTTTATATAAAATCACGGTTGTTCCAAACAGTATCGATTCAACTAGGCGGTTGATTAAATAAAGCGGCTAATTTAGTAAAGCTTGATATTGTTCTGTTTTGGGCGATTTGGTTTTTTAAAGCGGCTGACCCAATTAAACCAGATTCAACTAACCGGCGTCCACTCTATTGATATATTATTCACGCCTTGTCTGATCACAACAGTTAAAATTGAAATTCAGCCAAAAAAATGAACAGAAAAATATTTTCTACTACTTTAGAACTAACACTGTAATACTGATACTGCAATTATTGTTCTACTTTGGTAAGTGATCTCAATAACTCAGCAAACTAGATTTAACAATTTCTTAATAATCTGCTGTGCAGAGTTGGAAGGAAAGGGTCGGTAGGAGAAATGGAGCAATTGCCATTTACAAAAAAGTAATAATAATAATTAATAAATAAAATAAAACATAAAAAAACAATTTTTTCAATACAAGTAACTTTTTCAATAGGAGTAGCAGAACAAGGCAGGAATTCAAGTGAAACACGAAAGATCGCAACTCACCAATGCAATCGCAAATTCTTAAATTTGGATACGTTACAATCGCTACGAGAAGCGATTCTAATGTAATTCGACTTCCAGTAGCAATCGCCTCGAAGCGATTGCAATTGTGTTTCACTTGAATTCCTGCCCTAGACTCTTCTTTATTCTGATCTGCTACAGTGCAAAAAATAAACTGTTGTTTTTACAGAACTGTATAGTGCTGGCAGCCAGGGTTCCAGTTAAACCTGTAAAATGCACAGTAAAAAAATGCAAACTTGCTAATTTTATAGTTATTACTGTGTATTTTACAGTTTTTAACTGAAACCTCGGCTGCGAGTATTATGCTGCAAAAACAACAGTTTATTTTTCGCAGTGTACATCTAGTTTATAACCTAGAAATAATTTTTAACATTTGTATTTCGGTATACATGTAGCTATCTCATTACTCCCTCTGTGTTATTTCCTCCAAATTTTTCCTAACCAGGATTCTTTTTTCTTTTTACAATTTTGTTGTTTAACAAACAGGTTCTCTTCAGACTGCTTCAAAATGAAGAAAGTTTTAAAACTGCGGGACAAAAAGCAAAATGAAAAACTCTCATTTTGAAATTTCAAAATAAAAATACTTTCTGCCATTACAGAAGTACAAACATTGGATTAATATCCAACTCGAGTTATGGAAACTAACTTATCAACTGAATCCAATTTTTGAGTTCAACCCCTCATTAGCAAAAGCTCGTGTTTTAAACACGGAGTACAGACGCAGTGGAAAGTACTAATAAGGCATCCCTTTCCCAGCGAACAATTATTTTGAATGAACTCCGGTCTGCTAAGCGAAAGCGAAACGTGGCTTTACGCACGAACTCAGCTGCAAAATTCCATCCTTATGTAAACAAGCCCACAGTGGATAAACGGATCGAAATCTCAATAGCTCTTGGAGAGAAATTTGTTTCGCTGTAGTTAACCGAAACTCGTACAGAATTGGGCTTGTTACGCAGGGAAGCAGCGCACGGGGCTGCTGGTTAATGAACTTAGACTGGATTCGAATTACAGGAAAGAAATGTTGAAAATGTTGAGGGACCCCGGCGCTATTGATTATGTTGTTTTCTTTGGGTAATTTGAGATCTCTGAAAGTTTGCAAACAGTAGCAGTTTCTTCTAGGAATAGATACCCTAATTGGATTCGTTTTTGTTTTCGTAAAAGATGATTAGAAGTACAGCGTCCAATTTTGGTCTGAAAATATGGCGAAGTAGCTCTTAATAGCTATATACCTTGTTCAAGAACATGGAGTTTAAAAAGAACAGTTCTTATCCAGTTACTGTAACCTATTGTATACGGACTTTTGAACGTTATAAAAATATTTATTTTTAATTTTATCATTTTAGTACTGCAACAGTGCAAAATAAAATTGATCATGCTGTTGCAGAAATTATTATTTCTATTGTTAATATAGCTTTGTAAAAAATCATTTTATTTTTGAATCGAAAAAACACCTATGTATTCGCATCTCTTAATATAATTTTCAAAAGGAAATCTTAAGAATATAAAATTAAGTTACACATATCATATTTCTTTAAGACCGCTCACTTAGACATGTTCTGCAAACGCAACATCGTTACAAAATACAAATTATAACTGCCGACCATGAAATAAATGGAAAAAAAGGACAAATAATTTTTTTTTTTTTTGATCGGATGGAATGAAATATGGCCAAATTTTGGTAATATATTACAAATAAAGTTCACCTTGTCTTGAAATGAAATGCAATTTTGATATAATTCCTAAACTACTTATATTGAAAGCATAACGCTAACAACGAGTTTTACCCGGTTTAAGAAAATAAGAGGAAATAGTCTACAGAAAAAAATACAAAGACTAATGAAGCAAAAGAAGCGTTGGTCTTTGTTTTCAAATGCGCATTCCAGAGTTATCTAAAGCAATATTTTGTCAATCTTGTGTTTCTCAAAGCATCTTGCAATAACCAGAATAATACATCTGTAGTCTATGATACCTTTTTACCAACAAGATTCCACTACATCACTAATTATAAAGGGTATGGTTTAGAAGCGAATTCTTATTCGCTTCTGATTTCGGCTTCACTTTCAAACATATCCAAGTGAACATTAAGTGACAACTGGCTGACTCGAACGAAGCCTTTTGGCGATCCATAGCAGTTATTCAAAAATCCGACTTTTTATGGTAATGTTTCGAAAAAAAAGACAGAATGTGAATTATCAGTACATATTTTAACAGATTAAAATGAAAAAAAATATGCCATATTATTGCAACTTATATAACGAAATATAAAAGAAGAAAAAAAAAAAAAACCTTGAGAGATTATTTATAATAGTTTGATTCACCATGCTAAAATAAATGGTTTCTTTTCAGCTTTTAATACAAAAACACTAGTATGGTTCAGTATTTAGCAATAAATTTAAATTTCTTATCTTTTGAAATTTTAATCAAAATTAATCCAAGGAAATCGACATTTCAAAAACGAAATTTTTTGTCCCATACGGGATCGAACCCACAATTTTCGCTTTACTGCCACAACGTTCTTATTCACTTATGAAGTGACTCCGATTTTAATACAACAGCATAACTGCGGTTCAAAATCATGAAAACAGTTCACGTTACATATTCATGAATTTGAATCAATACTCTGCGCAAGTTAAAAAAAAAAACAAAATTGACTACTTTTTGCCCATTGGAGATGGAACCTATAACCTTGGCAGGTTTTTTTGCGAAGTGATAAACACTAAATACTTAGTTGAAAAAAAATAGAATAAATATTTTTTTTTCTGAAAAACCAAAACAGCTTTTCTTGCTTGGCACTGAAAAAGGAGGCTTTATGCCTTTGAAACATGTTTGCCGATTTTTAACTTGATTTATTTGTGCGTTTAGACGTTGTTTTTGGTTCTTACTCATTTGGGCACAAAGTGAACTGTTTTTAATTATGTAGCTTCACAGGACATAGATTTGTGTTCTCCGAAGCTAAAATTATTTGCAGACCTTCAACTGTTGGCGAGTTAGATTTCTTAGAAGCCTTTTATATTCACAAAAATTTAAGTAATATTTGTAACTAATCCTTTGCAGTTCCACTCATCTCGCCAATTTTACTTCATGCTTTTAAATTTTCTGATAACGCAACGCCAGATCCGGGCTCGGCACACGCTGAAACGTGATTAGCCTAGCTTTTGCTCCTTTTCTATTTAAACTCTCCCGGTACTTTCGGTTATTTCCACAGGCCATAGATTTGTGTTCTCCGAAGCTAAAATTATTTGCATACCTTCAACTGTTGGCGAGTTAGATTTCTTAGAAGTCTTTTAAGTTTACAAAAATTTAAGTAATATTTGTAACGAATCCTTTGCAGTTCCAAACATCTCGCCAATATTACTTCATGCTTTTAAATTTTCTGACAACGCTACGCCAAATCCGGGCTCGGCACACGCTGAAACCTGATTGGCCTAGCTTTTGCTCCTTTTCTATTTAAACTCTCCCGGTACTTTGGTTCTTTCCATTTCTTGCTTGGCACTGAAGAAGGAGGCTTTATACCTTTGAAACATGGTTGCCGATTTTTAACTTGACTTATTTGTTCTTTTAGACGTTGCTTTTTGGTTTTTACTCAAAACAATGGGTTTTCCTGAATATTTTAAGCTGAAAGCGATGGCAATATGCTTAAAATTATTACTAGTTTGCTTTAGTCAAATGAATTAATTATTGTAGAAATTATTTTATTTCAGAAAAAAATACCTATTTGAGAAATAATATACATAATGCGCACATTTCAACCTCACTGATGATCTCAGAAGGTCGAATCATCTTAAACAACATTTATTTCACTTAGATGCGGTTAAAAATCATATCATGTCTTCTAAAATAATGGTTATCGCGAATGCTCAGGATTATAAAGCATTGTTTTCACCTTCAAATGAAAATATATTAAACTATTAACTAACTCCTAATACTTGATGATGAACATAAGATATGTTGGTACACGATGTTGAGTTTAAAATTGTTCTGCGTATGTTTTATTCTAAGATAAAGCAATGGGTAGATAAGTTAATGTTTGCATTTACTACTTAAAAATCAACTGTATTTCTTATACCCAAATTAAACAAAACATCGATTAAATACGCCTAATTGCAAAAATAGAATATTTTGCATAGAAAGTCAGTTCAAAAGTAGGAAAATTAATTAACAAAATGTAAAAATTTTTACATAATTTTAGCCACGTTATTTTTGGGGAAGGAGAAGGAAAGTAGGTCACTCGCATCACGATCACAAAACTATACTTTATGTTCAAATTTTTGATTTCCCACTGCAATGTTTTCGCAATTTCCCATCCTCATCCTGGTCTAACAACTCCAAAGTAAAAAGATTTTAAGTCGCTTTATTTAAAAAGCAAAGATAATATAAAGACCAGGAACATTACTATGGTCGAACAGTTGAGTAGTTAGATAGATAAGTTAATGTTTGCATTTACTACTTAAAAATCAACTGTATTTCTTATACCCAAATTAAACGAAACATCGAAGAAATACGCCTAATTGCAAAAATAGAATATTTTGCAAAGAAAGTCAGTTCAAAAGTAGGAAAATAAATTAACAAAATGTAAAAATTTTTACATAATTTTAGCCACGTTATTTTTGGGGAAGGAGAAGGAAAGTAGGTCACTCGCATCACGAGCACAAAACTATACTTTATGTTTAAATTTTTGATTTCCCACTGCAATGTTTTCGCAATTTCCCATCCTCATCCTGGTCTAACAACTCCAAAGTAAAAAGATTTTAAGTCGCTTTATTTAAAAAGCAAAGATAATATAAAGACCAGGAACATTACTTTGGTCGAACAGTTGAGTAGTTAGATAGATAAGTTAATGTTTGCATTTACTACTTAAAAATCAACTGTATTTCTTATACCCAAATTAAACAAAACATCGAAGAAATACGCCTAATTGCAAAAATAGAATATTTTGCATAGAAAGTCAGTTCAAAAAGTAGGAAAATAAATTAACAAAATGTAAAAATTTTTACATACTTTTAGCACGTTATTTTTGGGGAAGGAGAAGGAAAGTAGGTCACTCGCATCACGATCACAAAACTATACTTTATGTTTAAATTTTTGATTTCCCACTGCAATGTTTTCGCAATTTCCCATCCTCATCCTGGTCTAACAACTCCAAAGTAAAAAGATTTTAAGTCGCTTTATTTAAAAAGCAAAGATAATATAAAGACCAGGAACATTACTTTGGTCGAACAGTTGAGTAGTTAGATAGATAAGTTAATGTTTGCATTTACTACTTAAAAATCAACTGTATTTCTTATACCCAAATTAAACAAAACATCGAAGAAATACGCCTAATTGCAAAAATAGAATATTTTGCATAGAAAGTCAGTTCAAAAGTAGGAAAATAAATTAACAAAATGTAAAAATTTTTACATAATTTTAGCCACGTTATTTTTGGGGAAGGAGAAGGAAAGTAGGTCACTCGCATCACGATCACAAAACTATACTTTATGTTTAAATTTTTGATTTCCCACTGCAATGTTTTCGCAATTTCCCATCCTCATCCAAAAGCGCTTCCATTCCCAATAAAATTCCTAAAATAATCCTTCATCCCCCATTATTTCCCACATCTGCGAGCATCCTATCATTTCCACAAAATCGTTTGATCATTTAAATGCGCCTCCACTCGGAAACCTAACACAGTAGTGAGCCACAACCGGAAAGGGAAGCGATAACAACTTAACTCCGCTAATGCGTTATCTTGCTCTCAGCGAAACAAAAGCAAATAAATAGCGACCGCTGAACATTTGCTTTGTCATCGATTTGTTTACATAGCCTCAGTGGGAATTTTACCCTTCGTCCTTTGTGATAAGAATCGTTTGGAAAATGAGTCGTTAAGACGGAATGGAAGAATTTCTCTCTCACAGAGATGTTGCCACAACTGGAGAGGTCAGGAGTTTCTTCAAAAAGCAATATTTTATTGGTGTGCCATAAAAGGGTCATAAAATCATTTTTGATTTTTAAAGAAATAAAGCGATTAGAAAAAAATGTATCGTTCTTGTTAGAATTCTTAGACAAGTCTGTCGTAAAAACCGTAGAATGAAACACAGCAGATAACAGACTACAAAATGCTCAACATACATAAAGAATTATTTTTTATTGAAAATACTTTCATTTTGAGGTTTAAATTATACAATAAGATCATAGTAATCCTATTGTACAGATATTAACTTATGCAATTAATATCTTTGTGATAGTATTTTTTTAAAAATTAAGTTGCTAAGATGGAACGAAATAATTCCTCTCATAGGGATGCTATCACAGCTGAAGAGGTCAGATTTTTTAAAAAAAAAGCAATACTTCACTAGAGTGCCACAAAAGTGAAATAACAAGGGTTATACTATTATTTTTGATTTCTGGAGAAATAAAGCGATTGAAGTTATATGTTATTCTTATTAGAACTGTTAGACAAGTTAATGTTTCAAAAACAACAGAATAAAACACAGCAGATAAAATGCAATAGAATGTTTAACATTCAACATAAGTGAAAATAATTTGCATTAAAAATATTTTCATTTTATGGTTTAAATAATGCAATTAAACCCCAACAATCTTATGACAAAATAGTAAATTGTAAAATAAAAATATTTTTGAAAAAAAAATGAACCGACTTCGGAACTTCACTCAGCAAATGCTCTAAAAAGTAAAAAATAATTTTATTCTTTGAACACCATCGATACGACATTTAAACATAACTTTTGAAGTCGGCGCAAAAAAGCTAAATAGAATCATTCGAAACTATAAATATAAATTTAAATGAATCCAGGTTCTTTATTCGAGTTCGCATTCATTGAAAAATACATATTTATGTAGTGGTACAAATATTCAGCTCTCAATTTTCAATGATTTCTCTGAAAATGTTGGCAAAATATAGTAAGCATCATTTTACCTATAGTTTTTGCGCCGACTTCAAAACTTATGTTTAAATGTAGTATCGATGGTGTTCAAAGAATAAAATTATTTTTTACTTTTTAGAGCATTTGCTGAGTGAAGTTCCGAAGTCGGTTCACTTTTTTTTTTTCAAAAATATTTTTATTTTATTCTTTTTAGAGCATTTGCTGAGTGAAGTTCCGAAGTCGGTTCACTTTTTTTTTTCAAAAATATTTTTATTTTATTCTTTTTAGTGTAAATGTACATATGAAATAAGGTAATGTTTCCATTGCAAAACGTCACCTAGTTTTCTTAAGTAAATGCTTCATAAAATAAACTATATGTAAGAAAAAAAAAGAAAGAAAGTATCAACGCGTCTAAAATTTTAAACGATTGACACTAAAAAATAACCCTCGTTATTCTCTGGTATTTATTTGTGTACTAGTTTAATTAAAGGCTAAATATTAACGGCTTTTCAACTAATTTATATTTCAAAACAACACTAGATTCTCGCAGTTTATAAAATTTCACGACGTATTGCATACGTGGCCCGCTAATGAGTTTCATGTTAGCTTCAGTTAAGCCTTCATTAAAAATTTTCATGATCATTATAATAACTGTTTCATATCAATCACGTTCTGTAACAATGGATTTCATATTTCATCATTTAGGACAAATCACTTTAAATTTGAGCAAACATTTGGGGATTTTCCTCACTTTTTTCAGAATTCCTTTATCAAACCTTACATAAATTAAGACTAATAAAACCTGAAATATTACGAATCAATCAGTACCTGGCACGACTTTCAGTTTGTTGGAGTTCAGGAGAAAAAAGCAGGACATAGAAAGATACTCGGTTTAAAATTTTCAAAAAGACCATAGAAAGGAATTTCATTATGCAATCCAGAGAAGCCTGGCGTTCAAAATGGGCATTATTACGATTACTGTGATCCCAATTTTTTTCGAAAGATTTCTGCAGGTTCCCGTTATCGAACCCGGACCACGAGATGATGGGACCAATCGGAAAGAAAGACCTTTCTAACAAAAAAATAATTTTTGAAATCGGTCCATGCGTCTTCGAGTAATCTTGTAACATACAAAAAAAAAAAAAAAAAAAAAAAACAAATCTCCGACGAATTGTATAACCTCCTCCTTTGTTGAAGTCGGTTCATAAATATCATTGTGATAAGGATCGCTTGGAAAATAAGTCGTTAAGATGGAATGAAATAATTTATTTTCAGTGCATTGCTATCACGTCTGGAAATGTCAAAAGTTTCTTGGAAAAGCAATATTTTATTGGTGTGTCTTAAAAGTAAAATAATAAAGGCCATAAAATCATTTTTGATTTTTGAATAAATAATATTTAATATATATTATTTTCTTAGAATTGTTGTCCAAGATTGTGTCACAAACACAACAGATAGAATACAGCAGAAAGTTTGATATTCATAATACATAAATAATTCTTCGTATTTAAAAATATTTTCTTTTAAAATTTCAACTTATGCTATTAAATTACTCTACGCAGTCTTTTTTTTCCATTAAAACTCAAGCACTGATGATGGTGATGACTTTAGAATATGTGACATATTTTTAGAAATATATATAAATGTAATAAATACTAATTATATGAACGTTGCATTTAAAGCGTAGAAATGATGCAAAATGTATAAAAGTGGAGTATGATTTATAGATATTTAAAGCCTTTTCTAACACACACTTGATCTTCGATAAATTACATTTACTGTCACTTCCAATAGATTTTGGAAAGCAAAAATATCTTGAAAGTTAGCGGTCATGTAATTTCATTTAGAGCATACTTTAGATTGAAAAAAAATCAGCACGGAAAAATATTCGTAATAGATTTTTGTGAAAACAAATGTTTTTATGAGTTATCTATCACACTGACGTACATTATATTAGCAGATAAAAAATTTCTTTCGAGCTGCGATATCCAGCTGAATATCATTTCAAGACGGCAACAATAACTGAAATAATTCAATATCATTAGACTTTCAACGCAGTTACAATTAATTGGCAAAAAAAAGAAAAATATGAATAATTTGAAAGTTATATTATCTTCAACTCTATTCGAGTTTTAGAATTTAAGAAACAATGATATTTTTAGTCACAGAATCAAATTAAGTGAACCTCGCAAAAAGGGCATGTTCTACTCTAAAGTAAAAACTAAGAGGTAGAAACATATCATGAGTAATTTAATAAATTAATTTTTAGAGTATAAGAAACAAACTGTTTACAATAAACCATCTCTAATAATTATTTGAAATGAAATAGGCATTTAATTATTTTCATAGTAAAAGACCCAATACCAGTAAGGGATATTTCTAACAACTGAATGCTATGAAAATTATTTGAATTACGAGGAAATAAAGTAACTTAACCTTGCAACATATTTTAGTTCATGAGCAGGAAGTTTCTCTTTGAATAGCAATAGAGAAAGCATAAAAGTATAACGAAAATGCCTTACAATCTTAAACTCATAAAAATTACCAAAAAAAAGCTTTGTGTGACGAAAAAGCATTTCTTCCACGTCAACTCTTTATTTCTTTAGATAAATAGCTAATTTATCATGAAAGCAAAGAAAGCAAAATGACATTACAGGGACAAAAAAAAAGTTCTTGAAGTGATTTAAAAACCATAAGCTTGATGTCTTACTTAATTTAAAGCCGTTTTATCTCTTGGAGACTAATGAATAAATCTCAGGATAACAAAAAGTTTGAAAAAGTAAAACAAAATTACTTCAAGAATTCCAATCATCTAATGAAGGTATTTTTTAATTAGTCGGCGCTTTTCCTATTTTATCAACTCCAGCTTTTGTTGAACAGCCTTGTTCACCCTGTATCGTATTTTCATCATCCACTACAAACAACCAATATCCATCTCAACTCAACTCTTAACAGCTTTGGAAATGAGCCAGATGAGAGAGTTTCCGTGTTCCAAGAGTTTAAAACAATGTAGAATGCGTTTGGAATGGCAAGTGCATTTTTTGTTGTTTTTCTTTTTATTACGTGATTCATTTAATTTTGTACGCATTTTATCCCATATGTTTTTCAAACGGTAAGACTTTTCTCCATAAATGACTTTATCAGGTTTCTTTCTAAAGGTTTAAAGGGGGGAAGGAGTTAAATGAGGGATTTTAAAGAAAGTACAATTTAGATGCTTTTCCCATGAATACTGAGCATTAGGATTCTCTTCTGATAATTGAAACCTTTAATCTTTAAATACTCTTATAGATAACAAAATAATAAAAATAGATAAATGTATAAATTTAAAAAAAAGTTGTTTTTTAGGAAAGTTTTCTCTTTTATTTATTTCATTTCAATACTGTTACTTATTTTAGTATATATTTATTTATTCATTTATTTATTTTTTGTGAAGTTTTGCTGATGATCTTTCAAACAAGAAAAAAGAAATACTTTACTTTTTGATGGCCTAATACATTTCTAAGACTTTGTTCAGCGTTGTAAAGAACCCATTATCAATGCAAAATAATGAATTGCTTTTCAACAGTAAGCTTTTTTTTTTTAATGTGTTTCTTGTAGCCTTGAAAAATGTGTCTACAATTATCATTTTGCTTTGTGCAATTTTAACGTTGATATTGTTTTCAGCAACATTTTAATACATTGTATAACAATGAGCTTTATTCTTTGTTTAAAAAAGGAAAGTTCTATGTACTGTGCTAACTTTACCCCAACATTATTTTAGGCAATTATCAGCATATGCGGATAGATATTACTAGGAATTAAAAGAGTTATGCATCAAATATTTATTTTAACTGTAACTAGCTTTTACAATATTTGCTACATAACTTTTACATTATTTGCTAATATTCGAACGTTGGCGTAACATTAGCGTCAAAAGATTTATTATTGTGAAAAAATCTCAAATTTATTAATGCAGTGTTATTTTTAACGATAAACTTTTTAATAAAGACAAATGAATGAAAATGTTTCAGTAAAAATATTAAAATAATCTCTTTAAGCAGCAGAGTCTGATTTTAGGTCAAGTTTTTATAAAATAACCTAACGTTCAAAAATTAAATCAAAAAGTAAAGTATTTCGTAGAAAAACAAACAATTTATTTGAAATACCACGCGTACCGATTAAATATAGCAACGTGCATTGAAAATTTTTAGAAGAAGGTTTTTCGCCAATAACTGTTTATTTACTCGTCTCCAAGAATAATTGAACTGAGTCAAAATCATAAAATGTGTATGAATTTTTATTGAAATTTAACAAATTTAAACCAAAATTGAGAAAAAATGCATATTTTAATATGAATATAGACTTTAAATGAAATGACTTTAAATAAAATTTTTAATATGAATATATGAATATATAGATTTAACTGCAATAAATGTTTCTTAAAAACTACTTTTTACAGATAACAAGCAACTTTGGATAAAATTTAGTTATTTGCAAAGTTTTCAATGTAAGCTATAATAGTATAACCAAAGATCATAAGGTCTTTGGCTCATAACTATCAGATAGTTAGTCAAATTGTAATAGTATAACACTGATTAAACCGCAACACGTTATTTCGAAAATTAAAGCGAACCTTTCAGATTCAAAAGGAAATGAATAAAAATGGAAATGAGTTTCCCTTCTCCAGACATTTTAAAATATTTTCCAGTAGAATTAGATAAACCGATATAATGATCTGGTTGAAAGTTTTTCGCATTTTAAATCACTTTTCAATGTAAAATGAAAGTTTCTACTCTGATTAAAAGTTTTAAGAGATCATTAGAAAGAAAATTTTAGATAAGCTGCTCGTAAACAAATTATTCCAAATACTTTCGTTTTCTACAACACTGCTTATTCTATAATAAAAAATAAATGATTTTAAAATACTGTCGTCCCCACTTAATCGGGTAACGGATAAACGAATACCCCGCTTATACGAATAAAACCGTCCGGAACCGAACATTTCCCCATAGACACAATGTTAATCATCCCCTATTAATCGAATAATTTCCCCGGATAATCGAATAATATTTTTATTTTCCTTTGCAAAAAAATTTGCTAAGAAAAATGTAGAATAAAATAAAAGTGTCTTCACAAGACCTTGGAGCAAACAAACCACTATTTTGAACTGTTTCAGAAAATAACAGTAAAAGGTGA
>JAXGGA010010550.1:0-46333 GCA_038373865.1 Uloborus plumipes | reverse complement strand
CACGGCTTTTTTGAAGCTTTTTTAGTATTGCTGGAAGTGGCAACGGTGCGTTTGTTGTATATTTTAAAATTTGTAAACAGTAGAGCAAGCAGTAGAGATATGAAGGGGCATGTAAAAGTTATAATTCATTAAAAAGTATTGCTTCTCATATCGAGAAATTAAAACATTATTATGGATGTAGGCACAGCTCTTCGGAATTCTTCCAAAGGGAAGCTCAAGTATGATCGATATTGGATGGAAGAAGGTCGTACTCGAGTAAGGTTACTTTATGTAATTAACATAACATTTTATTGCTCAATTAAAATTACTTCGAAAACACTGTTGCATTTGACCGACATTTCGTAGATGTCTCTGCCGTTTGTGTGTGCTTTTTTTTTGTTGAAAAGATCATTTTTTAAATAATTTAATGATCTTTCATTAAGTCCCTCTCCCTCACTCTTGTACAGGATGACAAGAATAATTGTTAATGCAAGGTCTGTTTTCTTCTCTAGATTGCTTATCATTCCTTAAAAAAATCGTATTTGTAGAAACATTATCATTTCGACTAAATTTTGTTTTCAATTCCTTCTGTATAAACAGAATTTTTCCCCGACTGGTTTCTGAAATAAATATTTCAAATATGTTTGCTCATATTTAAGTTACTAAATGTGCATCTTGTATTATTTTTTGTAGGAAATTCTGGATGATATTTCTGAATATTCTACTAATGTGAAAATTTCTGTCAGCCCTAAAATTCTCTCTGTTATTTGTTCAACATCTGGTACATCTGAAGAGGTTAATGACTGTGAAGTTGATTCACCTGATATAATACCACCCAAGAAATCGGATCCTGCTGCGGATATTACAGATGCCTATTTCTTTGAATTGCAGTCAGAACTAGAATTTCCAATATCAGAATATGAAAAAGAAAGGCGAAAATATATACAGGTTGGTTTCATGCTATGATATTTTTTAAGTAATCATGATTATTTATTGTTTTTTCTTGACTGAAATTGATATCCTATGCTTTTTGAGGTCCACTAACTTCCCCGTGTGGGCTGCTCTAGGACGGTGACATCGTCCACATATACCCAGAATCGAATTTAAGGCAATTTCCCTGTTGAAATAGTTGTCTAAATAGTGTTGCAATGAAAGTCATGGATGATATATTTTTTGAAGTTAAAATCTGAAGTCAAATGTCTAAATTAGGAAATATAATGGTTATTTCAAATTTACTGTATTCAGTATTCAATCGGAAAATGTTCATAACTCAAGTTGCAGACTACAGTGTAAAAGGTGATAAATTATTTCATATTTCACAAATGACATTCTTTCATGAAATTCATAGCCTGTGCTGGGATGTCAAGTTCTTTGCCAGTAAATTAGCCAAATTTCAGAAGTCATTGCCAAATTTCAAAATCTAAGTCAAAGATTAATTTAAAAAAAACTAATATTTCCCTACAACAATGCATAGATTTTTTTCTCTCTGGAATTTTATGAAAATGTTTTTGTTCTCCAGTACTGTAGCTAGACTTGAATTTTCTTCTCCGGATTTACGATTTTATCACATTTAGAATGCTTAGTGTAAGCCGTGAAATTTTTACTTGAAATGTAAAAGTGGAAAGAGTATTTAGTCACTTATTCTTTTTCAGTTTAAAATGTGAATTTTAGAATGTGTTATAAACTCAGAAATATGTACCTACCTGTAAAGTTCATGATAAAAAAAAAATAAAAGTTTTGTTTTCCGGGCTCAAAATAAATATTCATTAGTAATATTTTTATTTTCTAATTTTATGCACCGTTTAACACAATTATGCCAAAGAATTGAATATCAGTTAAATAAGTTCATATTAACAGCAATTTAAAAAGTGCCATGCTCTACATTTTGCTTTAATTATTCATTCCTTTTACTTTTCCTTTTCACTTTCTTTTTGCATTTGGTTTTGCTTCTCAGAATAATTTGTTTTTCTTATGCAATTTGTGTTTGGTAAGATAATTGTACAAGCATCTTGTTTATTTTCTTTGGGAAGAATGTAAGCATTAATGAAACTACTAGCTCTGCTCTCTGAGATCAGAGATCAGACGCATTTGATGGCAGTAAATTTTAAACTCGAAAAATGCACCACATTTGCATTCATGGCCTGAATTTAAAAAATAGATTAAATGAAAAACTTACTGTGCTGATAACACTTTGCAGGCTGTGTCTTTCTACCGTAGTGAATGGAAATTGCTATTCTGTTCAGTGACCAAGGTTAAGTTGGGTCATAGTCAATAAAGATTTAAGCAGTTCTATTAGCATTAAAATCATGTTTTAGACTGATTAACAATAAATTTAAAACATTAAAAAAAAAATAACATTGGAAACAAGTCTAATCGTGAGATATCTAATGAAACTTTCTGATGATCCACCACATTTGGCTGTGAAAAAAAAAAAAAAAATTTTTTTACATTGAAGTAACAGCAGAATGTCTTTCTTGACAATTTTTTTACTTTGTTTTCTTCTTGCAAAATACATTCATATGTATAGTTTGTGGTTACAAAATCAGTTGATACAAATTGTTGAGCCTGTAATATTAAGCATTTCATTGTTTATATGAAGTTTGTTTGTTCTAAATTTTTTTTTATATTTCAATTAAAAAAATATTTTTTTGCATTCTTATATCTAGTGTATCGATATTTTGAAAAACCAGACTTTGATAGCAAATAACAGATTCACAGGGAATTGAACTCAATTTTGATCAACTTTCTAATGAATTTTTGTGTGTAGATAGAGTGATATGACATTTTTTTTTTTTTACAATAACTACTTAATTTATTGTTTATTTAGCACTTTATTTTATTTTGAGTTTGTGTGTTGGTAGAGCTTCTACACTGGCAAGAAAGAGTTAATTTCTATTCCTTGATGTAATAAAAATTGATGTTCAAACTTTCTGAAATGTAGAGTCTGCAATACTAAAATGCTGTGAAGTGACACTTCGTTTTAAACCGGGACACCTCGATCCCCTTTAGCCTAAAACAGCATCCAGCACACAACATCCATCCCACCCAGTATCTAGCCTCTGACATGAGTCTGAATTTTGATGTCTTGAATTAAAATCTTTTTTTCCTTCTGCAATTATGATCTCTGATAAGAGAAATTTTTAGAAACAAGTAATCCAATACATAGGGTCCTATTACAGTTCCAAATGGTTGTTTATCAAATTCATTAATTTATTACTAATTGAACTTCATAGGTCATTTAAGTGATCAGAATCTATTTTTAGCTCATTTGAATTACTGAGAAAGACATGTTATGCCCAAAATTCACGGATGATAAGGACATTATTATTTTATTTTGACAGCTAAAAAATAACTAGGAAGGGAAATTATTTCAGAAAAAGCAAAGAATCTCAAGCAGATGAATTTCTTTGCATATTTTAGTACAAATTAGTTTTTTAATGAAAAAATAATTTTTGCATTAAAAATTCATAGGGAAAATTTCAGTTTGTTTGTTTGAATATTGTTTTAACATAATTTTCTTAATGTAATGTATGCAGAATATAAATTATTTTTATTGGTGCTATTACAGTAACCCCTTGTTATATCCCGCTTGTTGGAAGACAGCGAAAAAAAAAAAACAATATATCCGAAAACGCGATATAACCCAAGTAGCACACTTCGTTGTTTAAAGGTTGTAAAATGGTTATTAACTATGAAACCTATGAAAAAATCACTTTATTATTAAATTTAGGACAATTTTCATAATAAAAATAAAAGAAAATCAGTCTACTAATTTTTTTTAAACTGAAAAAAATAAATAAATAAATAAAATGAAGCAAAATATTTTTGATGTTTTATAGTGACTTTAAACTGCAATGAATTAAAGGTATGGAAAATGTGCGAGTTCTCTTCTTTGATTCAAAAAAAGCAGAAAGTACATTTTCTGATAAATAAACCTCTTTTTGCAATGTCGAATATAAAAAAAAATATTTTTTTAATATAAATATATTTTTTCAGGAGACAAAGGAAAAGTGCCATATATCCGAATGAGCGATATATATTGAGGCACAATGTAACGAGAGATTACTGTATTGGCTTTTGCATGCTCCGAAACGACCTCTAAAATCAACTAACCTCTATTATTAACAACCCTTATTTTCTGGAATAAGAAAATAATCATTACAGAGAAGTTTCACTGTATTTATAATTTTTCTTTATTTAGGATAAACTTAAATGTAGGCAGTATGAGTTTGAACTCCACTCTAAAGAGCTGCAGCAGCAAACTGAACAAGTATATCAATTTTTTAAAAGGAAAAATGATCTTGACACAAAGAGAAGAATGAGAGAGTTGGAGAAATTTCAAGAAACTATGTAAGTAAGCTTTTTTTTTTTTTTGAAGACTTAGTACTGCTTTTAAATTATCATTAGTAAGGTAGTTACAAATATATAGGGCCAGGAAAGAAACAGCAGAAATGTTGAAGCAAAACTGTTAATGGCCGTACAAAGAAAATATCTGAAAGGAAGGATCATATTTAATATAAGTTACGGAAAAATACATTGAAACAATTAAGTATTAATTCTTTAACAGCATGTCTTTGTGTTAAACATTAAGAAGATACTGGCAAAAATTAACACCATACTGTTATTTCAGTTTTGATGAATCCTTTATTTTTATTTAGTTATCTATTTTTTTTCTGAAACTATCAACAGATTAATGTTCCTATCCAATATCAGTGTTAGTTCATTGTTTTTAATGCTGCATACAGAGATTCCTCCCCACATCCCCCAAAGATTAGACTGGTAACTTTGTCAATGTATTAGTTTTACCTATGTTTTCAAAATTATATAAATTGACTAATCGATCACCTCTTTCCTTTTTTTCCCTTCAAAATACCGAGTTTTGGTGTATTTACCTACTCACTGGGTATTTATTCGATTCACATCGCTATTCATTATACCTCAACACTCAAATTTTGAATTGGTAGCCAATGGCTACTAACACCCCACAAAATGGTAGCCAAATTTCAGAAAATGGTAGCCAAACTAAAGATTGAAAAAAAGTGCGTAAAATGTGTATTTAGAAAAATATATTTAAATTTTAAAGCAATAATGTAAAGCTCAATGTTTTTTAAACAATGTTCTAAACTGCTACCTTTACGTTTCTTAAAAATAGATGCATGACTAAACATCATACATTGCTCAAATATATTGTCAAAAAGGTTAAAATTAAAGAAAACATATGAATTTCAAAAATTTTAAAACTCAATAACATTTTTGTTTTCTGAAACATGATTTGTTTGATATAAGGAAGCACTTTAGGGAAGGAAGAATTAAGTGACTTAGTTCTATTCAGAAATATTTCATGAACAAGTAATATATGCTTTGCAGTTTGTTCTCAGTCTATATAACTAAATTTTAAGATAAAGAAGGCAGCATAAATGATAAACATAAATAATTGCAAGTATTTTAAAATTCATTTCTTCCAGATGTTGGAAGTACAAATTTGAACAGTATAAAATTGAGTAATTTCTAACTCACAACAGTGGCGGATCATAGGCTTTTGAGGCCCCAGGCGCAACCTGATCCGAGGCCCTTCTATTGACGGGGGGGGGGGGGGGCAAATGGATAGTTTACTAATACGAATGGTGCAGATGTGCATGAACGACCTACGCAAAAGTTTACGGTACTTTAGGCTGTCTTTTAAGATGTTCAGTGGTAAAGATCTCTTCGAAACTTTTAAACTTAAGTTTTTTTTTTTGAAGTTTTATAAAATCTGCGCTTGATGACGCTGAGGGGGGGGGGTCGACTTTTTGGTTTTGGATCTTCTGTCCGACTTTTCCGAGGGAAAGAGACAGCTCGGTAGTTCTCAAACTTTTGATACAATATGGCTTCAAAAACTCAAGTAAGATAATATTTGGTTAGATTAGAGGAACGAGATGGAAATTTAGCAGATTCCTCTTAAAAAATAGATTCTGAAGCTCTATTTGGCTACATCAGACATTGGGCAGCTTTTTCATCTAGTTACATGATTATTGCTCACATACGATTTTCATCTCGAAAGATAATTATAAGCAGAAAAAGCTACTTGATTTTTAGATAAAAATTCCAAAAATAACAATGGCTGAGTAATGGCTGAATTAAGGACGACTTTTCTTCCGCCACAAACTTTTGTAGATTGTAATGCTTTTATCTTCTTCATCTTATAAAATCTCAAGACCTATAAACATTTTATAGCCTTGAATAATATAAAAAAAACTTGAGATAATTGAAATAGTAATTGGACCTTAATTGATTCAAAAAATTTAGGTTATGCACTAAAAAGTAATTGTAGTAATTCTATAATTTTGTTTACAGTTGCAAGCAACTTCAAATATTACAGAATACTTACTCTATTATAGTTAAAATATAATAAAGTTATTTCAAAAGAAAAACATACTTAAAAATCAAATCAAAAATGTACTTTTTTAGAAGGTTAATATTACTTATTTTGTTTTACACAGTACCAGGGGTGCAGAATATGTCCAATCCGGCAATCCTAGATCGGGGGAAATTTTGGTCTTTTGGGGGAATTTTTACGAAAAATAAAAAGGGAATCTGGAAACCTCTTTTCCAAATTATAATCATTTCTTTTTTTTAAAATGACTCGCAAATCATTTTCTGCTTTCCCATTATAAGTTTAGTACACACGGATCGTTACTAGGGGTTAGTCGTTAAACTTTGGGGAAATTTTTGCATGGATTCGGGAAAATGTTGGAAGGGAAAACATTTTCTGCACCCCTGCACAGTACTACAACTTTGTAAGCGGAAATTTTTTGATTGGCATGAAAAGCAAGTGCAACATAAAGTGAAGAGAGATATTCAAAACAAAAACTGGCTAATCAAAAACTGAAACTGTACTAATAAATGCGTAAAAAGTTAATTTTTGTATTTCTTTTTTGCATATCTTATTTAAAAAGAATTTGAATTATGTAAAAATGAGGAGTTCAAGGGAAATGTTTTGCAATATTTCTATTCCCTATGAAAGTATTTTTTTAACGAAACGTAATCAAAATAACTAAAAGCACCAACGAAAGAACCTGCAGTTATTTATATTTTTTTGGTAATATTGTTTACAGCTCTAATTTTCGAGTAAATTTCTGAATAAAATAAAACTTTTGAGTGTCACGAAACATTTTTTTTATATAAATACCGAAATGAAAACTGCTTAGCGCACTAAAGTTTTTCATGAGACCATGAAAATATTTAGGAAACATTGGTTTAAGCAGAAGTTCTAATCCTTTTAAAACAAAATAATTAGTATGAAAAAATTGCTTTGGTACTAATAAGAACCTATGATAAATGTAATTTGAGCCATTAGATGTTTATTATACACATGAATGGGAAATAAATTTCATAAGCTTATAAAAAAGAGTACCACAAGGAATTTTTAAGCATTTTCTAATTGCGTAAATTTTACGAACTCCAGTATATTAGTCGTAACTATACTAAATATATTTAAAATTGTGAACCTGAATGATAATAAAACTTGCGCATTAATATTTTTTACTACGAAATCTTCGATTACGAAAAGGAAAATAAATTTACCATCACGTCAAAGACCTGAGTTAATGGTTTGTACATCATTTTGAGAATCACAAAGCATTTTTCTTAATGAAGATATTCGCTTGTACTAACCAACAGTAATAAAATTTGAATCATTATTAGAAATTTTTAAAAACATTTTGAGAAATGCAATATGGAGCAACCTTCAAAAGCACGTGAATGAGGAAAATAATTAAATGATTATAACAAGTAATTTTGATATTTTAAGTACTGACACTTTTTTAATTAATCTGTTACATTAAAATCATATTAATCTTTAAATAATGAACATGAAATTATATAAAACATAACTTGATGCATTATTCATAAATTAAATTTTCTTCTATTATAAAAGAAGAAATAAAATTTTAATCAAATTCAGCATTCACGGTTCCTACAGTAAACCTTTAGTTAATCCTACATTCCTTTAGTTAAATTCAAGAGAAAAAAATGAAACGACGAACATGAACAAAACAATCAATTTAATTAATTTACTTACCCTACAAAAGGAGTAAAAAGATGTTGCATAAATTGGTTTAATTCATTTTTATTTGCTGAGTAAGAGGATGGAAAGAGACTAAGAAGAAAGAAAAAGCCGGCTGCCCCATGTTTGCTTCCTTATTGAAATAAATAGAACCAAAATCTCTTGTGAATGATTTTTCTTTTCATGTATACCTTAGGAGAGAAAAAGTGACCAATCAAAGCTAACTCTAAAATATATGCCACTACCCCAGGAAAATGTCCACGCGAGTCACGGAGGTCCCGCCCTGGGTCCCGCCACTGCCTCATGACAGAGCAATAAATTGTTCCGAACTTTCTCCACCCTCACTGACAGTGTTGACGAGTATCCCCTTTTCTTTAAAAAGGAAAAAGTAAATTCTGGTAGTATCATCATCTGATAAGAGAAACAGAGGAAGCAGAAGCAGATAGAGCCCATCTACTCGTACATGCTTTGTGGAAAAGCTAGACATGGTTGTAAAACTCGGTGCCTCTTATGCCCCATGCTTTTGTTAAAGAAACTGACCCCCCAAGGATTGTAGGCGCAATTAGGCAACCATAAAATGGAAGGGAGGAGATAAGGGCAGTGCTCCCCTTCTAGAACAAGACAGAGAGAGAGAGATGAAACAGCAGCAGCAGCTATTTTTAGTAAACATCTTTGACACCCATGTCCTTGACCTTCCAATGCATGAAGCTACTTCCAATGCCACCCCCTTATTGTGTCGTGTATCAGCCAAAAGTAGGGGGGAAATGCTATTTTCTCATGTCACCCAGATTCTGTTCGTGGACCTTTTAGTTTTAGACCTTTTAACCGGATCCCGTCACCAAGGCCCTATGATTAATGTGCTGTTATTTTTTTTTTTGATACTTTCGTAATTAAAAAAATGTTATCTTTGTTTTCTCTTCAAATGAAGTGTTAAATTGCCCCCCTCTTAAAAGTCCCGACCCGGGGCGGACCGCTTTAAGCGAGTAAGCGCGGCTGCTATCCTTCCGTAAATTTTCGGAACTAATATAATAGAAATGCAATTTTAACTTACCTTTAGTGATATTAAGTGGAATAGTTGAGAAAGGGGCTTTCCCCCGAAATTTTTTTTTTTAATTAAAAGCCCTAAAAAGTTAATTTTGGGCTCTCTTTTTTTTTTTTTTTTTTTGTCTTATTGGAGAGATTTGGTGCAACCCTCGCTTGGATAGGCGCTAAGTAGTTACATCACTACACTTGAACTTGCTGCACTTAGTCAGAAACTCTAAATAATCCAGTAATAATATTTGAAGTCAGAAACTCTAAATAATCCAGTAATAATATTTGAAGTCAGAAACTCTAAATAATCCAGTAATAATATTTGAGAACAAATAAATAAAAGGAAACATTTTGAGACTCACACAGGAAATCCGGAGCCGAACCCCCTCCCCCCACTAGAAATTACCGTTTACACACTTTTTGTTTCACTTTTTTCATAGCATGTAAAACATTGAAATTGGGGGTCGTTCTCAAGACCCCCCCTCCTCCCCCGACTATGGCCTTGCGTTTCATGACAAAGAAGAACAACCACTGTTGCAACATCTAGAATTATGTTATAATAAGTAATTTTCGATTATTTTTCTTTTGTATTTACTTTCCTTGAAGGAAAATAGAAAAAACGTTAAGACTTATGCTTACATATAATATGTATTAAGTACTATTTCGAAAGGTATATAAGTAAGTACAATAACCAATACATAACATTTTTGTAATTGCATTACAAAAATCGTAAGATTAAAAAAAAAAAAAAACACTTCTCACTTGCCGATTGTAGAACACGAAATGTGATATGTTGCTTGTTTTGAAAGAGCTTTTCTGAATGAAAGAAACAAATATATTTTGAAACTTGAAACCTTGTCAAGTAACACACTTTTTTATTATTCCAGCTTTTCCTCCTAGAAAAACCTAAACAAAACCACCTTTGATGCAGAGCCAGATTACCACATAGGCCAACTAAGCCTAGGCTTGTGGTCCCATCTTTCTAAGAGGCCTCAATTTTTTAAAGATTTATGCACAGCATTAAAGGAATGCAAACAATATCAGTATTTTTAAGAAAAATAACAAAAACTAACAATTTAATAGTTGGAAAAAAAAACTTCCTTGAACGAGAAAATCTTTATTCATTCTACCAGTAACCGATTTACCATATTTCATTTATGAGGGGGCCCCCACAACCATTGGAGCCATTAAGAGGGTTCAAAAATGCACTTGATAAATGATTTACATAGTGCTGAGATGGACAAAGGGGCCCTCAAAATGCATTTTAACGGGGCCCCTATAGCCACGCTGAATTCTGCCACTGAATTTTCAGGGGAGGTTCAAATTATTGTGGGCTTTGGGCCTCACTATTGGTTAGTTGGGCCCAGCTTAAATTCAGGGTCCTTTTGGGATTTCTCACCAATCAGTCCTCTTGCCTTCAGACCGCACCTAAAATTCTTGATTAACTATCAATTTTCGTATGTTTTGCGCATTATCCACTCAATTTCGTGACTTTCATAGGCAAATCCTCAAATTTAAAATTTTTGTTTTTGAAAATGTAACATTTCACGGTTCCGAGGCCCCCTACTTTTCTGAGGCCCCAGGCTCGCGCCTCATGCGCCTATTGGGTGATCCGCTACTGACTCACAATAAATTTTTTATATAATGGTACTGGAATACGTTATAAATATTCAGATATGATTCCATTTCAGGCAAGTGCATTATGTAGTTTTTACAGATAATCAATCTTTGGCTAATTTCATATGATTATTGTTATCTAACTACTATTTTTAAAAAAACCTAAGCTCATGGGCATAATTGAAATTTTTAGTGAAGAACTGCATTTTCAATGTAACTTGCTAAAAATCAAGAATAAAGTTTGATTATACCCATGTTTGAATGTTCAAAATTCAATAAATAAGTTCTAACTTGCTCTTAAGAAAAAAAAATTATTTATTTTGTTATTTGTTTTTGATACTTGTTCACAAAAAAAACAAGAAGTTCTGTCAAGAACTAAACGAGCCTACTTTCCCGTACATCGACATAGGCATTGTAGCATCTGATCAATATTCTCTTGATTATCTAAAACTAAAAATTATGTCAAACATATCTTTTTGCACTTAAAGCTGATTTCTGAAAGCAAAATATACCCCTCTCATCAGATAAAATAGACATGTAAAAAGTAAATAAACGAGTCAATAAAGTTTTGTCGCACCTTTAAAAGAATGTAACTGCTATAGTTCTTCCGTAGAAAAATTCCACAATCGTTTTCAAAAGAAAAAAAAATAAATAAATAAAATAAAAGTACAAAGAACTTCAAAACACATTTTATCAAAGAAAGAAAAAAAAACTCGTTCGTTAATAAAATGTCTTGAATTTCATTTTTAATCCGTTGCCAGTTGTTAAATATAAATAAGGAATAAAATGCTCTCGTGAATGAAAAATTTTTGTTAACAAAAAAAATCGTCTGATAAAAAAAATAATAATAAATTAAACAAAACAAATAAATAAATAAACAAAAAATCGTCTGCCTAGTCAGTCATTTTTTCTCAGCCTGCATTTCCGCCATGTTTGCGGAGTCGGAGTTGGAATCAGAGTCCTCACAGAATATTATTCAGAAAAGTACTTTACAATACATTATTTATCAAAACCATTTTCTTACAAAGTTAGTTTGAAGGAAATCCGCCTTGAAGTTCAGAATCAACATTCAATTTAAATTTCTCCGTAGGCGCTCATGTTAAAATGTTTTCTGAACGGTTCATCATTGAACGAAAAATGGTTCAAATTGAAAAGTGAAATATAGGAATGAGCCTCTCCGAGATCTTTCGAACAAAAAAAAGTTTATTCCATTCGGACGGTTCACTTAAAAGTTATTAGGTGGGGAAAGGTTATTTGAACAGTTCAATGTTGAACAAAAAAAATGTTCAAACTGAAAATTTAAATACGGTAATGAAGCATCCTTGCTGAGATCTTTTGAACAAAAAAAAAGTTTGTTTAAATCGGACGGTTCACTCAAAAGTTATTAGGGGGTGAGAGCTTGTTTGAACGGTTCAATGTTGAACGAAAAATTGTTCAAATCGGAAATTTAAAAACGGGAATAAAGTATTCTTGATAAGATCTTTCGAACAAAAAAAACTTTATTCAATTCGGACGGTTCACTTAAAAGTTATTAGGTGGGGAAAGGTTGCTTGAACGGTTCAATGTTGAACGAAAAATTGTTCAAATCGAAAATGTAGATACGGGAATGAAGTATCCTTGAAAAGACCTTTCGAACAAAAAAAAGTTTGTTCAAATCGGACTGTTCATTCAAAAGTTAGTATCGCGGGACCGGTTGTTTGAACGGCTCAAAGTTGAACCAAAAATTGTTCAAATCGAAAAATGAAATATGGGAATGAGCTGTACTCGCCGAGATCTTTCCAACAAAAAAAAGTTTGTCCAAATCGGAATGTTCATTCAAAAGTTATTAGGGGGGGACAGACAGACCGACAGACCGACCGACACACAAATTCCCCATCTCAATACCCTACTTTCAAATTTTTAATTTTTCGATATTTATTTCATTTTTTTGTTTCTTTTTGACTTTTTTTTACTTAGCGATATTTTTTGAACTTGGCGATATTTTTTGGACTTGGCGATATTTTTTGGACTTGGCGACATTTTTTAGATGCATTAAGCCAATTTTAATGCTTTTTTCGTCTCTTTTTTTTTTAACGGGAAAGTAGGCTAAAAAAAAAAATCAATAAAATTTAAGTTTGGACAGTACAGTTAAACTCGGGCCAACCCCTGTTGTAAGACACTTCAAAAATATTTTATCTGATTTTTTTAGTATGTATAGCTAGAGCAAATATTCAAAATTCGGTAAAAACCCGACCTTAGGTCTCAAAACACTTTTCTCTTTCTTTTTTGGTGTTAATCACATAGTATAAACAAGCAGCAAAATATTCTTAAGTAAAAAATGATTATTAAACAAAAGAATAAAATGAGCCAAGGTATAGATGGTAGCAGACAGTAAAATCCCTCAAAACTTCCACAATAGTTTAAATATTATCAGGATGTAAAAAGATTGAGATTTCAAACGAGGCCGCAATTTTCGTCGAATCACGTGTTTCTTTGTTGGCATGGGCGTCGAACTACACTTATAAGGTTCATGTCACATGATATGAACGACGAATTAAAATTAGGTTAATTAGTAAATAAATTACAAAATTAATGCATAAAATGAGCCGAGTTAAATTAGTAGATAATAAGAAGTCTGAAAGATTCCAAAATAATTGAGATATTTTTAGGATGCGAAAGGATTGAAATCCTAAACAAGGTACGCAACTTTCGGCGAGGCACATGTTACTTTGAGCGCACGGGCGGCAATTCACGTGTTTTTGGTTAACATTATATGATATGAACAAGCCACTAAATTAATGAAAAAAAAAACCTCAATTAATGAGTAAAGTGAGACATGTTGTGGTAGCAGATAACATAAGTCTCAAAAATTCCAAAATAATATAAATATTATCAGGATGCAAAAATACTGATAGCTCAAATTCAATAAATAACCATTTTTCTGAGAAATAAAGTAAAAGAACGAACTGTAAGTCACAAATGCACAATTTACTAAATCCTGCAAGAGATTTTTGTTTTTAGGATCGAGTGTTTAGTACAGCGGAGTTATCGAAATTACAAATTTTGAAACAAATTTGCTGCCGCGATTTTCACTTCAGTTTCTTTTTTGTAACGTTGCGCAAGTGGTATCGTTAACAATACCTCCCTCCCTCTTCTTCCCCAATTTATTGCCGAATTTTTAGTGGACAAGGGGACAATACCTTCGTCCCTGGCGATCTCACATCCGAATTTTAAGTGGATGAGAGTATAATACCACCCCCCTTTTATGCCCCCGGCGATCCGACTGCCAAATGCTTAGTGGACAAGAGGATTTGGGCAAAGGTCACATGTCAAGGTTAAGGTCGGGAAAGGGGTGTAGTGTTTTTGAATGGTAGCCACGTTGGCGACCTCAGAGAAAATAATGATCGCCAAATCGTGAAAATTGGTCGCATTTGGTGACTGGCGACCGCGAGTGTTGACCTATACTATTCATGTAGGCAAGTTATAATTCATTGAATCAATATCTGCGATCTGGTGTCTGAAGCCTTTGGTTTTGATATTCACTATCAATCTGTAGTGTTTTACGTTTCAAAGAGTAAATGTGCTGTGTGCTTCAATAGAAATTTTATTATATTTGCCATTATGAAATGTATAAAATGAATGTTCTCTACTATAAGCTCAAATAAATATTTACGGCATTATTTTGTAGAATGAAGGAAGTTAAAGAGCGAGAATTACTCCAGAAAGAGCTTTATCAAGATCAAGCAAAGGTAAAATTTTTTGAGTTTAGTATCAAATTTGTGTACTTTTTCCCCCAAGGTTTTAGTACTCAGTAAAAATTTTTTATGTGAATTAGAAGATTTCAAACCTGTAAAATGATTAGCTGTAGGATCCAAAACTGCTATATAAACATGCTGTTAACACAGCTACATAAACTATCATAATATTTACAAAGATAGTAGAATGATTTTATTAATAAAAACTAAACTGAAAATGATTCCATTTTACAAGTGTGTTGGAAATCAGTTTAGTAAATGGGAAAACAGTAAAGTTCATTATGCAATAAATTTAACTCAAATGCAAAGAAATGTTGCTGAAAAATTTATTAAGTTACATGGAAAAAGTAGGAAGGGTCGTTTAATTATGTGGAAAAGGATTCTAGAAGGGCTTATCAGCAGCTGGATTTAAGTAAAATGATTATATTTTAATAAGAATTATGATAGTTTGATCATTTTCAAAATAGCTAGCTGAATATACTTTTTTGTATTTTTACTTTATAAGTAGTAATACATCAGCAATTAGAATTAAGTTTTTTGACGAAAAAGTTTTTAGTGCTCTAAAGTGCTTCAATATTTAATTCATTCATAGCTCATGTCATGTACAAGTTAGCTGTTCAGCACTGTAATTCTGCTCATTTGCAAATTTCATTTATTGAGTTCAGCAAACAGAGTTAATGTGATGGAAGAAGGTAGAACAAAAATCATTTTTTTAGGTTTTAACCTACTTAACAGATTACTATTGTTATTAATGTTATCATTTTTACTATTCTACATTAATTGAATAGAAAGTAAAGTTTCGTTTCTTTTCCCTGTAGAAACGAAGTGCAAAAGTTTATGAGGCTGAAATGAAGCAAAAAAGAGCAGAAGAAGAATTTAGAAAAAGGTAGTTTTATAGCATGCATAACTGATGAACTGTCAGTTTTCGTTTGTATTTCTTTATCTGGAACATGAGAAGATACTGGAATTGTTTTTCTGTTCTGTTTTTGTAGTTATCACAAGCAGTAGAAAACTAATTTTTGTAGTATTTATGATTACTTATGAAGAAACAGGAATGAAGGTTTTCAATGTAACATTTCAAAATCAGGTTAAAATTGAGAGAGTGATGGAGTTGACACTTATTTAAAACTCTGATGCCACACACACACACACACACACACACACACATATATATATATATATTTTTTTTGACATTACATTTTAGTGTCCTTCAGTGATGGTATCCATTAAAAATGAGCTATCTATGTGTTACAAAACATTTATACACACCTCAGGTTTGTTTTCAGTACGCAAAATCTTGATTTAATATGGTGATTGGAAAAATTTTCACTATAGCAATAATGTATAGACATATATATATAAATAAAATTGTAGTAGTTTAATTAAATTTTCTTAATTTCTGAGCCTTTATATAAAAAAACAAATTTGTTTTAGGAACGTGCCATCCTGGTACATGTGGACTGGCAGAAATTGCTTGCCATGTTTGAGATTTGGATCTTATAGCATCTTGAGAATGTGCCTATTATTTGGAAATTGATAGTTATTTTAACATATGCAACCTCTCATTTATGTCCATTTATTAATTTTAATAATTCTACCTCTTTATTTTTATTATAAAATTATTTGAATTTTTCAATTTATTTGGCCCATTAATTCATTGCATTGTGGTAGTTTAATGTATCATGTAATCACATCCTATTATATTTACTATCTAACTATGCATGTTCTTATTGCAATGATTGTCAATGCTTGTGCAGTTTTTTTTTTGTCAAAATAGCACTTTTATTATTATGTTATTTACTCTTGAAATTTGTAACTTGTTTTGGTACAATAATGTTTAATTTACGCAAAAGATCCCATTGCTTCAATCATGTTTTGTAAACTTTATAACTTATTTTCCTATGCTTAAAATGTATTAATAATTCACTTCTTATTTTGCATCAAATTAAATTTTAATTTGCTTATCAACTTCATTATTTTCATCCTCAGAAAGCAAGAACAGGATGAACTTAGAGTCCAGTTAAACAACTGCCAAAAAGAATCTGAGAATATCGTCTTGAAATCACTTGAAAAAATAAATTCTTGTATGCATCCATCTTACTTGAGAGTTTCTATTCAAGATCATACCAGTCATATAAAAGGAATGTTCCAAAACATCAATTGTTTTGTTGAAGAAGCGAAAAGCAAGTTACTGACAATTGATGACATTTTAAATGCTAATCTTCTAGTTAAAAAAATTTATGAATACCTTCAAACCATAATAATCGATATAGGTAAGAAAATATTTTATTTACATGCTATTTTTCCATCTTGAAATGAAAAAGGAAAAAAAAAAGAGTTTATCTTTCTAAAATCTTTGCAGATCAAGCAAAAGTTAAATCTTTGCAAGAACAGGAAGCGCAGACTCATTATTACGCCAAGACGACTAATACTCTGCCACAAGCAGGTTTTCCTGAATCCCCTGCACCAGTCACCTCATCATCTTCGACTGCAAATGAAGGTTAGGATCTCATTAAGCCTTTTTTTAAAGTTTAATTTCAAACTGATACTTATATAAGTAATCGTACAAAAAGAAATGACTGCTATATTCTATTGTTGATATATTTTGTCACTGTTAAATATTAAAAATAGCTTTTTTAAAAAAAAGTAATTTTGAAGAATTTTTAACTGACTTCAACAAAGGAGTAGGCTATACAATTCGTCGGAATTTTTTTGTTTGTTTGTTATAAGATCGCTCAAAGATGCCTGGACCGCTTTCAAAAATTCTTTTTTTGTTTGAAAGGGTTTTACCTCTAATTTATCTCGTCCTCTTGTTGTCCGGGTTTGATAACGGGAACCTGCAGAAATCGATCGAAATAGAAATCTTGATCACAGTAATCGTAATAATGACAATTTTGAATATAAGGCTTCTCTGGATTACATAATGAAATTCAATTCTATGGTCTTTTTGAAATTTTATACCTATATATATATACTAGCTGATGTGCCCGGCGTCGCACGGGTTTAAATGCAACATGCCAAATCCAAGAAAATAAATATATGACTTTCAACTAAGCCCTGTAGAATCATCTTTCTCAAAGGTATTTTTTGTGACCATGCGGTAGATTAACTGGGTGTGAAGGAGAAGGTGAAATTAAACTAAAATGCGTTATATTTATTTTATCCGTGTGATTTTCCGAAAAATCACTTTCTTTTTTCTAACTGTTGCCAAAATCAATTCTCTTTTTATTTAACCCGGTATCAATTATTGACATAGTGATATACAAAAATCCTAAGAAAGCAATAAATTTCATACTTACTCCAGAGAAGCCTTGATTCAAAATTTTCATTATGATTACTCTTAATACTGTTGTTGCAAGGCAACCAAATTTTGCAACAATGGGTTGAAAATTTAATCATTTAATGGGGACATAACATGAAATTTACTATTTTCCATACGAACTTTTTTAAACAAAGCTTTTTAGAAATAAATTATAGCTTATCCTGCTCCCTGTTAATGTAGCTATCTACAGTGAAAAAATGGTTAAAATCAGTCCAGTAGTTTGGAAGATTACCCCGGACATACATATACAAAAGTAGTCATTTATGTACATAGATAAATCAATGTCCTGTGATAATGTATATATATATATATATAAATGCACAGCCAATGTTGCTGAAGCCTCAGACTTAAAATTAGGCAGGCATGTCCACGTGATTATGAAAGTATCCACTAAGAAAGGATTTTTTGAAATATCAATTAGTTCGAGAGAAATTAATTAAAAACCCTTGATTTCTGTGAAATTAAAACCTGTAATTGAAATTCAAATCCCTTATTTTCGAAGGCTTTCCTCCATTTAAATCATTATTAGGTACTTCATCTCAACTTTTGTCCAATAGCGGATTTTAAATTTGATATTTTTGTTTCTCAAGTGATTCTTCGAGGCTTTTCTCTCAAGTCAAATTTTCAAAACTGGAAACAATGTTTTAAAGAACATCACAGATAAAATATCATGTACACACGGACGGATGTCCTGTGTTTTTAAAGAAAATCAATACTTTAAAAGGATCGTTTATGACAGTTAACCGTTACCTTATTTCTGAAGTATGTTACACTAAAAAAATAAAATATAATCAGTCGGCAAGTGCTCTAAACAGTAAAAAATAATTTTATTCTTTGAACCATCTTACTTAACTTGTACCATCGATACTACATTTAAACATAAGTTTTGAAGTCGGCGCAAAAGGTATATGTAAAATGATGTTTACTATATTTTTTTGCCAACATTTTTCAGAGAAACCATTAAAAATTGAGTACTGAATATTTGTACCGTTGCATAAATATGTGGTTGTCAATGTAGTGTATGAGAATGCGATTAAAGAACCTGGATTCATTGAAATTTATATTTATAGTTGAATTATAGTTTCGAATGATTCTATTTAGTGCTTTTGCGCAGACTTCGAAATTGATGAAGTATATAAATACCTTTATGTAACAAATGTAGAGAAAATGACAAGGTTAAAGAAGCACAAATACGCAGGGATACTGCAGACACGTGTTTCGGCATTACAAGGAACGCCTTTTTCAATGCAAATAAAATTGTGAGCTTATGGATGCATGCACAGACATCTAAGCTCACAATTTTTTTGCATTGAAAAAGGCATTCCTTGTAACGTCGAAACACATGTCTGCAGTATCCCTGCATATTTGTGCTTCTTTAACGTTGTAATTTTCTCTAAGTTCGAAACTTATGTTTAAATGTAGTATCGATGGTGTTCAAAGAATAAAATTATTTTTTACTTTTTAGAGCATTTGCCGATTGAAGTTCTGAAGTTGGCCCAATTTTTTTTTCAAAAAGATATTTTATTGTTTTATATGTTGTGAGACTTGTTTAGATTTTTCTATACATGTAGTTATTGATATTTTTATTAAAATTGTCAACGTTATTAAATTAAATTACTATAAAGTGACGTTCTTTCAGTTTGTGCATATTTAGAGGAAGTAGTAAAGGGCAACTTTTTTGATGTGACCTTAGGGTGCCATATACTATCATGCCAGTTCTGTTTTTGACTATCCAATTTTTCTTTTTCTTTATTAAATTAAAATGTGATTTTGTTACATCACTCATATAATAATTCTATTTTCTTTATTTATTGGTAATTTTTTGTTCGAGCATTTAAGTTCTAAAGCTATGCATTTTCAGATGTAAAAAAAAGTAACAGAATTAAAAAATAAATAATGAAAGAACAAATAATTGGGTAATTATTTTGATGTTCTAGAGTGCCATGTAATATCATGCCAGTCCTGTTTTTGACTTGACTCGCCATTTTTTAATAATTTTTTATTTAATTGAAGTGTTATTTTATGTTAATTATCACTTATGTAATGACTTTATATATTTTTCATTTTAAATTCGAGCATTTAAGTTCAAAAGATATGTATTTTCATTAAAAAGGTAAAGTATGAAATAAAATTACATTTGGTGTAATTTTTTTATATTTTTTTAGGTACTGGCAGTAAACTTGACACCCAAGTTGCTAGTGATAATAGTCAAAAGTCCAAGCCTTCTCTTGAAAAGGAGAAACAAAATGAAGGTATTTTTTTCTTTTCTTGTTTTATAAATTGAAGATTTCAAGTTATATTTTTTCTAAACTATATAATGTTGCACAATGTGCAAAAGTCCTGTTTTTTGTATGTATAATATTATATAATTTATGAAAGTTGTATTTTTTGTACTTTAATGAATATTATATTCAGTTTAAAATTTAAGCCAATTACAAGTTTAATCATGAAAAAAAGTTAGAAAGTGAGCTGTATTAAGAAAACTTTTTATTACTTCTGCTGAATAATTCATCAAATATACATTTTAAGTAGTGAAAGTGATTTGAAATGTACAAAATTGATGTTGATCTTGATAATAATTGACTCAACCCAGGTAGCACAAAAAACGTTTTAACGTTTTATAAACATTTTTAATCCTTTGTCACAACGTTAATAACCATTTTACTACCTTTAAAAAACCAAGTGTGCTACTTGGGAAGCTTCAGATTATTTTTGTGTGTAGACTTTCAATATAGCCTGGCTAAAACATAAAAGGATTCAGAGCTCATGAACCCCAAAACTTCAAGGTTCGATGTAATGTGTATAAGCAAATGTTCTCATTCATTCTATGTTTATTTCATCAAATTCCGTTTAGAGCAATGTGGCGAAGTACTCCACTCATCTTACACTTAGAAAATATGAATACAACCATTCTTTGCTCTGAAGGTTAAATCTAAAATGTAACAATAATTGCTGCTTTTAATCTCTTTTCGGCTTTATGTTTTTCAATATTGCTACATGATGATAGTTTTGCTGTATGATGTTTTTGCATCAGTTTTGGCACTATTAAAGGCAAAATACACGGTTGACCTTTAACAACTTCACCACTATTGAAGGTCCAATCTGTGCAGTTTTCGTAATTCTAAAACAATCACAGAAAGTTGAAATTTTGTATGTAGACCACATCTGCAATGTCTAGTTGTGTTTTTTCCTCTATGGTTACAGTCAGGTGAATCAAATGAGCTCTATACTTTTCTTTTGTATCAAATCCACGCTAATTTCAAGTTGCATTTCAAAAAAATTATCGAGAATTTTTTCCAGGTAACACTTAGTTTGGCTCTATAGTTAAGTGAATATTTTTTTGCATTGCTTGCCCAGTATTGGAGACACATGCCTTCTAATTACTTTTATTATTTTACTGTTAGCTTTTAAAGTTTTATAATCTCATACAATTTCAGTTTTTGAATTTCAACTGAAATCATCTTTTTTTTATTTAAAAATACTTGATATTTGGTAGATATTCAGGAAAATCTTATAGGGTCCCCATCATATTTTTTATTTTTGAATTACTAAGCTGTTTGCGTAATTAAAAAATTGTTTTAATTTTATTTCATCTGCATCACTACTGGGTTAGAAAATTCAGTTTATATATTTGCACTCCTGCGAAAATATTTTACTATCAAATAATATTGTAAGTGCAATGTAATATACTTTTGCATTCATACTTTTTCAGAAGTGAAAAAAGCGATATCAGTATTTATTGCTCCTGATGCTGTAGAAGAATACCATGAGGTTATGGAACACTTCAAGCATATGGATAATATGCTGAAACCATTCATTACTGATTCTAGAGTATGTTCTGTTTTTAGTTCATTGATTTGGCTTTGATGTTAAATGAATTCCATTTGTCAGAGGCCTAGGAATAGACTAGTTTTGATCCAATCTCTAGTTTGGATAATCAATTCCTGGAAGGTGTTAAAATTACAACTGAAGGGGCAAGTGGATAAAGATGATATGTGACAATTTTTGAAACTTACTTTTTACCATGGATGAAGGTGATAAGGTCATCAGTATCATGCCCTCTTAGGCACAGAAACCGTTGGTAACTAAGAATATGACCCTGTTTTACCCGTTGATAAAAGTCTATTAAAAAAAACATGCAACTTTTTTTTTTAAAGCTTTTTCTTGAAATTTAAAAAATTGTCACATATAACCTTTATCCACTTGCCCCTTCAATTCAATGGGTTCTACCGGTTCATCTCCCTCTTGTGAAATATTTTTATATTTCGCTAATGTAGGCCTTTTAGCCTTTTGTTCTTTCGCATGCGCCATTTAGTTTGCTATTTTTTATTCATCATTACTTAGTATTCAAATAATGTCCAATGATCAAACAAGGGAACTTACAAGCATTACGTAATATTTTTAAGTATAAGTATAAAACAAAGTTTATTTTTTAAATACATATATGACATATACATACTGCATATGAAATTTCATTTAATATTAACAAGAAGTTCTGTCAAGAACTAAACGAACCTACTTTCCCGTACATCGACATCGGCATTCTAGCATCTGATCATTATTCTCTTGATCATCTGAGACTAAACATTATGTCAAACGTACCTTTTTAGCACTTAAAGCTGATTTCTAAAAGCAAAATATACCCCTCTTATCAGATGAAATAGAGACATAAAAAGTAAATAAATGAATAAATGAAGTTTTGTCGCACCTTTTAAAGAATGTAAATGTTACAGTTCTTCCGTAGAAAAATTCCTCAATCGTTTTCAAAAAAAAAAAATTAAAAGTACAAAATACATCAAAACACATTTTATCAAAGAAAGGAAAAAAAACTCGTCCGTCGATAAAATGTCTCGATTTTCACTTTTAAACCATTGCCAGTTGTTAAATATAAATAAAGAATAAAATGCCCTCGTGAATGAAACACTTTTGTTACAAAAAAAAATCGTCTGCCAAAAAAAAAATAATAGTAATAAATAAAATAACACAAATGAATAAATAAACAAAAAATCGTCTGCACAGTCAGTCATTTTTTTCTGAGCCTGCATTTCCGCCATGTTTGTGGAGTCGGAGTCGGAATCAGAGTCCTCACAGAAGATTATTCAGAAAAGTACTTTACAAACATTATTTATCAAAACCATTTTTTTACAAAGTTAGTTTGAAGGAAATCCGACTTTAAGTTCCAGGATCAACATTCAACTTAAATTCCCCGTAGGCGCTAATGTTAAATTTTTTTCTGAACGGTTCAATATTGAACGAAAAATGGTTCAAACCAAAAAGCGAAATAAGGGAATGAACCTCTCCGAGATCTTTCAAACAAAAAAAAGTTTATTCCATTCGGATGATTCACTCAGAAGTTATTAGGTTGGGAAAGGTTGCTTGAACGGTTCAATGTTGAACGAAAAAATGTTCAAATTGAAAATTTAAATACTGTAATGAAGTATCCTTGCTGAGATCCTTCGAACAAAAAAAAAGTTTATTTAAATCGGACTGTTCACTCAAAACTTATTAGGGGTGACAGCTTGCTTGAGCGGTTCAATGTTGAACGAAAAATTGTTCAAATCGGAAATGTAAATACGGGAATGAAGTATCCTTGATAAGATCTTTCGAACAAAAAAAAGTTTGTTGAAATCGGACTGTTCACTCAAAAGTTAGCATCGCGGGACAGGTTGTTTGAACGGTTCAAAGTTGAACCAAAAATTGTTCAAATCGAAAAATCAAATATGGGAATGAGTTGTAATCGCCGAGATCTATCCAACAAAAAAAAAGTTTGTTCAAATCGGAATGTTCATTCAAAAGTTATTAGGAGGGAAAGGTTGCTTGAACGGTTCAATGTTGAACGAAAAATTGTTCAAATCGAAAATGTAGATACAGGAATGAAGTATCCTTGAAAAGATCTTTCGAACAAAAAAAAGTTTGTTCAAATCGGACTGTTAACTAAAAAGTTAGCATCGCGGGACAGGTTGTTTGAACGGCTCAAAGTTGAACCAAAAATTGTTCAAATCGAAAAATCAAATATGGGAATGAGCTGTACTCGCCGAGATCTTTCCAACAAAAAAAAGTTTGTCCAAATCGGAATATTCATTCAAAAGTTATTAGGGGGGGACAGACAGACCGACCGACAGACCGACACACAAATTCCCCATCTCAATACGCTACTTTCAAATTTTTAATTTTTCGATATTCATTTTACCTTTTTATTTTTTTAACTTGGCGATATTTTTTGGACTTGGCGATATTTTTTTTAACTTGGCGATATTTTTTGGACTTGGCGATATTTTTTAGATGCATTAAGCCAATTTTAATACTTTTTTCGTCTTTCTTTTATTTTTAACGGGAAAGTAGGCTAAAAAAGGTTGTTCGGTGTCTGAGAAGATGGATTAAACTCTGTGTATAGTATATGAACCGTCTTACATTCATATCAGATACAAAGAAAAACAAACATCGCTTTTATATCTGCACTCAGATGATTTCAAATGGCTGTCCTAAGACTTAGGAAGCTAGCTCTGTTAGTTGTCTTGCTGTGAAGCCTAACACTGAAGAAAATGCTTCAGCAACCTTTGCATTTGATTTACTTAAGTGATAAATGAGGGTTTCTTAACCTTTCAGATCCGTTGCTTCCTTTTGATTACTGATTTAAAGTCATACCTCCCAGGGCTGTATTTAAGGGGTTGGTTTTTAGTGCTCAAACCTCCTCCAAAAAATTTCAAAACTTTTCCAAAAAATGCTTTTAAAACTTTTTTGCTGAAAAAATTATTACCATTTTATTTTTAAATTGATTATTTGTTTTTCAATTGCATTTGAAGTATTTATTTTTATTGTAGTTGTTGCAAAACTCATTTCTTACTGAACAATGCACTCTTTTTTCTTGCAATTTTGAATACCACTAACAAACAGGATATATATTTTTTTTAAGTTTGGAAGTGCCAAACTGTATTTAGTACATTTTATACATGTCACAAAATAGAAATTTCAGAAGTAACTTTGAATGTGCGCCTATGAGTAAATGCATCTATCTCTTGTGTGATCAAAAGACATAGAATATTTAACAGGGGCAAAGTTATGCAGTGTACACATCATATTTGATTCCTTTATTAAGAAATACGCCAATTTTTTACATTTTCATATTATTGCCCTCTAAGCATCTTTTGTATCAAAAAGGTGTAGATTATAGAATATGAAATCAAATTTGATTGATCATATAGATTTTTCTGAGAAACACGTTTGATAAAATCTTTCCTGGAACTAAAGTCTGGTAACAGCCTTGATGCCACCCCTCCCCTCATATTCAACCAATGCATACTACAATCGCAATTTGAAACAAGCTGATTAGAATAACAAAAAGAAAATTATTTTGCTCACAAAATCTAACATTTTCTCATATAATTTTATTTTGAATATATTATTATTTGAACACAGGAAATTTTCGGACTCAGAAAACTAAGTACAACTTATAAGGAAGTGAGTAACCGCCCCTAAGCAAGGGCTAAGGCAGGAACATGCATGTTCCTGCCTTAGCCCTTGCTTAGGGGCGGTTACTCACTGCTTTATACTCGAGCTCTGCCTTAAAATTTACGAGTTGTACCATACCTAGTGCAGTCGCTAACTGGTATTCTAATTTCACGTTAGTTACAAGTTTTTTTTTTGGCTCTCTTTGCTTTATAAGGGGATTTTTGCCTCCAACTCGGCTACCCTCGTATTCCATGCTGATGAGTGCATAATAAGCACGAAACTGCAGTCCATGGATCGAAATAGCCGAGTTGGCGGTGTTTTGTAAGTACAACTTAACTTGAGGTAATCTAAGATCTACATGAGATTGGCATGTAATACCAATCATTTTCACAACTTCAATGCATAGACTACCATTGTTAGTCACACTTTGACATATCAGGTTGTAACCGTGATAAAACATTCCTCAGCTAGCTTTCAATATTATTTTTTGACTTGATGTATGCTAATGCTGAAAAATCTAGATTTGCTCCACTCATGTGTATGAAAACTGCACTAAATTATATTTGACTACAAATTTTAGTAAATTGTAGTTAGTTTTACTTTTTTATTTTATTTTTAAAACATTCTTTTGAGAAATTCACCTACTAATTTTAAGTGAATATTTTTTTAGTTTTACATATCATAAAGTTCTTACAATAACAAGCAAACTTACTGTAATATTTTATAAGTTTATTTTTGTTTGTTAGATTTAATAGCTTGAGCAGTGGTGCAGCAAGAAATTTTTATGAGGGGGATTAGATCTGAAATTTTTCGAAATTTAAGGCTGAAAAATGCAATTGGGCAATTCCAGGCAACATGGGAACTCGGTGTTAAAAAAAAATGTTGAAAAATCGTCTTAATTTTTTTTTGTACGTTCTCTATATTGATTGCAGTTTGCAAATTAGAATTAAATAACTTCAGGTGAGCCATTTTCTTTCTGTAAGAGAGCTTGTTCTATGAGCTCACAATCTCGTAAAAGTCTCTCTCCGCTAGACAATTTTAAACGAGCATATTTTATTGGTTTAGCCTGTTTCCACAATTTAATTGCATTTTTTCCTGACAGATTTATTCGATAAGAAAACAATTTTTAATAGTACATTTCGAAATTTATTCTTAAAATAATTTTTTAAAGTAGCTTTTAAACCATTAAACTTTGTGTAACGTGAGTCACGAAAACTTAATTTTTTTAATATTTCTAAATTTTATAGCTTATAAATGAAATTTTTTTCCCTGTTTCTCCTACTCATGTATATTACAAAAAAGAAATTATAGGCCAATTTAGAAATTTTAACTTTTTTATTCAAAAAATAAGGATGTTTATTTTGTAACGTGAGTCACGCAAAAAGTGAATTACAGCCAATACAAGCTAATATTAACTTCTTAAAAGTATTTAATGCGCCCTAATGGTATTTTAGGGTCTAAAGGGAGGGTTAGCACTTGTACACACCTATATATCCTATACTATAATACGAGAGATGGTTGCCAAGTCGAAAATCGCCCCAGAATTAATAAACTCCGGTAAACTTGGGGGTCTGGGGTTTTTGGCCACGAGGAATCGATTGGCGTCGGTTTTGAAGCACTACGGTTGAACAGTTCGGAGTTACAGATAGAATTCATCAAAAGTTTGAGAAGATTTTTTACTATGCCATTTTCTTTATAATTACTCTTTTTGTTACTGTTTCATAGCAACCACGTGCTAACAATGGTTTTCATATTTAATCACATCAGCATAAATTTTATTTTTATGGTATTTGGCAAATAATTATTGCCAACACGTTAGAATTATTGTTTTTGAAATTTAAAAGAGATCGATCAAAATAAAATAAGAATTGGGTAAGGGCCGCGATAGAGTCGCTATATAGACAGGCCGACGCATCAAGCTTAAGTTTCACCACTTTGGATCCAACTCATTAACTTTCACTTTCATTTTTCATTGTTGAGGAATTAAGGTTACCAGAGTAAAGTTTCGGGACATTGCCAACCTTTGTTAAATTTACGTAAAAAGTTTCCAAAAAGCGATAACTGGCCAGAAAAGACAATCCTCACACACGGGCAGGATCCAAAGTGGTAATCTTGATGCGTCAGCTCGTCTATATAGGGACCTGAGGACGCGGTAGTCCAATTGGTAAGTCGTCGGACTCATAACCGGAGGGTCTCGGGTCGATCATTTAGCCGCCGATCAAAGATCCACCGTCTTCATTAATGGTTGCTGGGGGACGTTGAAAATGTTCGTGGTCACAAAATCCTCCAAGTGAAACGAAACCTCTGGGGTGTGCTGGGCCAAGGGTTTACTCGGTCCTTGCGCCTTTTTCAAAAATGAGCAGAGCGCTCTTCAGGGCCCCATCCCGGTTAAAAATCGAGTTGTGGTATGTACGGGGGGGGGGGGGACCTGGAGTGTAAAGTGAAGTGAAAGACAAAACCGACTGGAACCAAATGCGCACTGGAGAACACGGACTCTGCATCCATTCTCATCAACCCCTCCTGCGCCAAATAAAATGAAATTATGTGTGATTTTACGGTGAGCATGGATTAAATAGGGTTGTGTTTTTTACAATAAATTATAGCTGTTTTGAATGCGTAATTGCAACCAAAGGCTCAAAAATGCTTTTCATGTTTATCTAAATAAGTACTTCGCACCTTAGAAAAAAACACGAGTTTACAAACCTCTCTTTTTTAACCGAGCGGGCTCGGTCCCCTGGTACACGTTAGGGGTAATACGAGGAATGGTTGCCAAGTCGAAAATCGCCCTAGAATTAATTAACTCCGGTAAACTTGGGGGCTGGGGGTTTTGGCCACGAGGAAATCACGAGGTTTGGTTTTTCTAAATAAATTTGTCAAAAATATTGAACTTCAACACACTTCAATCTTTACACTGCTCACTTAGTACCATTTCTTTAATTGTATAGTTTTTTTATTATCAATTACATTTTATTTCCTATGACTTTTCAAACTTAATCTTTGTATAGAATAGTTCCCTTTCCAAACTCTAACTTTGTTAAGAATAGTTTACAATGGTGCACTTTAACCGGTTATCTTTTCACCAATGGTTTCACAAATTTTCTTATGGCATGTATTGTTTTGATAAATCACAATTGAAAATTTAAATCTTCGAGTTAGCTTCGATACCTGTTTTCCTCGAGCGGAGCTCGGTCACCCGCTGGTAATTAATAATAGTGATGAAATTAAATATAAATAACGTAATTTTAATTCGTTTAGTGTTTTATAATCCGTTAATTAGTGCAAGGGTCCCTGTTTTGGCCCTCAGCTTTCCAAGGTATGTAGTATGTGTGTGTGTTTATGCATGCACATATGTTTCTTCTGTATCTAAGAAATGTTTTTCATTCCAGTAAAAGACATTTTAAAAATATTTCCCGAGTAACGGCAGAATGACAGAAAAGGTGCTGGAAAAAATTGAAGCAAGAAGTGAAGTACTTGCATGTAAACAGAAACATTGTTTACGGATGAAAGAATGTCTCTAGCAATTCAATATGAGCTGAAAAATAAACATATGAAACTTTCAAGGGAAATTTTGGCTAAATTCAAACTTCTTAAATATCGCTTCAACTAGTATACAAATATGTAAATACACTAAGGAAGAATCGCCAAAACAAGGAGAAATTCCGTTAATTCACCTCGTAGTTAAACTAGTCATAAGGGAGTTACTCAATACTCATCCATAAATGTAATATACTTTTGAAAAGAAGATTCCAATGTCCACTGAACTCATGCTGTAAAATTTATTTATCCCAATCTAACTGAAAATGATTTAAAAAATTAGCTTGAGCGAGAAAAAAAAAAAAAAAAAAAAATATGTATATATATATATATATAAAATAACAGAATTGTCTTTCGACCACTCTTGAATCCCCCACGGCTGATGAGCTCTGGATTCAACCTTTCTCCTTTCACTTCTCCTAATGTGCCATTTTCTATTTCATTATTTTTATTTTTTATTTGTTTTATTATATATATATATATATATATATATATATATATATATATATATATATATATATATATATATATATATATATATATATACATATAAAATTGGAACATAAGAGAAATTTTAAAAAGCACTGTCAACATCTCACTTACTCTTATTTGAGATGTTTAAAATTTAATTATTCATCAGTAGTGGATGAGAAAAGTAAGTACTTTAAAGAGCCTACTTTTGACAGCAGTCAACAAATTTTACAGCCATTATCAACATTAAATGTTATGATTGGTATCAGATGAAATGTAATGGTGTGTACTATCCTGTAAAAGTTTTCAGATGTATCAATTGAGAATTTGAAATCAGTACAATATAGCCACAGAGAAAATACAGGAAGTAGTATAAAAAAAGACAAACATATTTTTCTGAAAAATTGAATTGATAGATACACTCGGTGACCGTTCGGGGTTAGATGGCAGCAGCTTAGGAGAATTTTAACACTAGGTCTATGGGACAAAAAATTCGTGCTGCAAAAAATTCACCGTTAAGAGGGGTGGCCGCTATGTAGAAGTGACCACTTGGAGAGATTTTACTGTATTTAAAACTGATCTACTAAAGAAAACAAGTCATTAAGCATTAATTTTAATTGAATTTAAATGAAGTTTCTCGACAAAATTTTCAAAATAAGATGTAAAGTAAAAGACTGAAACGGAGATGTAACCTGAATCACGAAACTATGTAACTTGAGTCACGCTCAAAATACTGATTAACTTAATTAGTGACAGCAGAATGAACTTTATTTTCATATATATCATAACTTATAAACATATTTTGTTCCATGAAAGGCAGTTTTTAAATTTTATTATTCTGAAAGAGCAGAAATCTTAGGTTTTAGTTATCCAAAAAACTTGAGTTCCTTTTTTTTGTAACGTGAGTCACGATGGTAAATTAAGGTTTAAATACAATCTATTTCTGTTAAAATTTAAAATGCTGACATCCATAGGTTCTCACTGCATCCCAGATGACTGTCAACAGCTTTATTTAAATCAGGCATGGTATTTCTTTAATATATATATGTAACATTTACTTTTGTAAAATCACATCAAATGGTAACGTGAGTCACGTGGAATTGCCCAATTTTAAGTTTTAAGTCCTCATCACATGAGTGTTGGTACAGGGGAAAGATGTGATCCTTGATCCCCCTATCCAACGTGGCTACGCCACTGAGTTTGTGTATGTTTTAAAACTAAAAGTAAATTGACAATACAATGCTAATGAATATGTATTTTTTTCCCTTTCAGAATAAGAAATATAGGTTTGAATTACAAAAATCTATTAGTACTCCCATTAATGTTATAACACCGGAATCTGGTTCACACGTACGAGACAAAGTAAACCGTTTGCTGTCTATATTGAATGGCATAGCTGGAGAAAGGCATGGGAGTGAATCAAAAAACGGATCTGTGGCATATAACTTCTGTGCTAATTTAATTGCAAAGCGGTTTGTGGTAATTATTTTTTCATTTTCTCATTTAGATAATCATCTTATTTTTTTTTTAAAGCTATTACTTAAAAGATGCGTTAACTAATCTTCATTGTAAAAGAGTTTAGTTGAAGAACATATCACACCTGCAGAATTAATGCCCCCCCTCCCTCTAGTTTTTGTCTTTTTGGGTGGCCTGATGATTTTCTGCTTAGGTCTGATTTCTCCCTCTTTTGAAAATAATTTTGCTGAAATTATTGAATTTATGTCTTTTGTTGTTGCTGTCATTTTCCCTATATTCACCAAAGAGTTGTGTCTATCCATTTTTAATCTGATTGGAGTCCTAGTTTCATTGATGGTAGTTGTTTGATTTTACAGAAGAACCTTATTTATTTGGCCCTTGCTTATATGGATTTCTGCACAATCCAGATCAAATTTGTAGACATTTTAAAGTTTAAAATTTACATCAATAAAAATTTAAAGTTTAATAGTGGAAAGAATTTCACTATAAGTACGCAAAACATTCACTTTTAATTTTCATTAAATGTAAAGATCCCTTACATAGGTTTGAGGATAAATTATGGTAATCTAACAAACATCATGGTTTACTTGAAACTTCAGCGCGACACCACTTATGCTCAACTGTTAATGATAAAGCATTGTCATGAACATGCTGCATTCAAATCCCACAGCTATTTGAAACAGAACACAGCAAACTAAGTCTTTGTTTATAAAAGGTGTGAAAAATTATGTACCTTTTTAATGCTTTGTAAGCAATTCTATATTTATTTCGTTATAAAATATTATTTTTATTGTAATAAATAGGAAATTAGCTGAGTTAATGTTATTTTTTCTTATTTTCCATAATATCTGAATTATCTGAATTTTTGGTTCTCTGTAGTACCTTAGCTGCAGTTTGTCTGGATAATCAAGGTTGTACTGTATTTTCTGTTATTTAAACATTTTGGTGTTCTTTGGGACTAAAGTGAAAAAAAATTTCTATTTAAAAACATTTAGTTAGAAAAGTTTGTTCTTAAATTCCCCTTTTCAATGTAAAAACTACTGTTTTTGTTCAGTTGTTTTTTTTTTTTTATTTTTTAACTAAGAATTTTTTTTTTTATTCATAGGAACAAGGAGATAAACAAATTTCATCTCAACACACTTATGCTTTTCCATTTGCTATGGCTGCTATTGGAGTTTGGATGAAAAAACCAGAAGTTGGAAAATTAATTTTAGGTCACTTTTACGCAAATTGTCCGTATTTAGTTCCTTATTATCCTCTAAAAGAGGATGGTCAATCAGATCAAGAATATTATGAGTAAGTTTAGCCTTATTTGTATTTAGAATTCGTCAGTAAGGCAGTGATATCATTATTGGTAATTGAAGGGTTTGGAGGATGAAGGGGCTATGTTATTTTTGGAAATACAACCTGGACAATGGTAAGCAGTGGATACAGGTAAGTAAATAAAACTTGGTACATTAAAAAATAGATGTCATTAGGATATAAAAAATAGATGTCCTTCATACGCTCCATTAAGGACAAAACCAGGAAACAAAAAAACTGCAACAATAAAACTTAGAACTTTAATTACTTGAAATTTTGGTTTTGTTACCTGACCCCCTTCATCTTCTAAGTCCTTCAGTTGGTAGTTAGAGTGTTCAGTTTTGGAAATTTATCAGTTTAGGCTCATCAAGCTCGAATGTCATTGAAATAAACAAATAAGCTCTTTATTTTAGTATTGGAACATTTTTGAGTGGTAGCAATGAAAGTAAGGGCTTTACATTAAGCTACTAGTGTGTTACTATATTAAACCAGATTCTCTAGGGGTGCCCACAGGGCGATATTAGGGTGCAAGTTGACCCATTTTTTTGGGGGGAGGGATTTTTTTAAACTAATTTATTTAGTTATTTAAATTATTTATTATTGTTAATTTATTTTTCAATTTAAATTATTTACTGATTTTTTAAATAAAAATTATTCATTAATTTATTTTTTAAATTTAAATTATATCTTTTATTTCTTTATTATTTATTTATTTATTTATTTAATTATTTTGTGTGCATGTGTGTATGCTTGGAATGTGTGGAAGGGAAAAAAAGCGATTCTATCCTGCGCATAATTCGAACTTCAAGAAAAATTTTAATATATAAAAACATAATAGTTATAATTTAAAAAAATAAATAAATAATATTTAAAAAAATAAATAAAATAACAAAGAGGGGTAGAATTAAAAATAAAAAACACAAGAGAGTTGTGAAAAATTTCGGATGGAATTTGCGCCATTGGGCTTGGGGGGGATAAGCACTCCTGTTGTGGCAATGTTATTAAGATTGTAGCTCTGAAATGTCATTATAAGTAAAATACGAGGGTTGTTTTTTTTTTCAATCTCCGAAAGGCTATAAAAAATTAACGGATTCGAATACAAAAAATATTTTATTATCAAAAGTAAGGTACAATGTTCTACGATTCTCTACATAATCACCTTGACGATTGAAGCATTTGTTATATCTGTGAACAAGCTTTATAATAGCCTCCTCGTAAGATGTTGCCGGCAAAGATTGGAAGTGAGTTGTGACATTATCTTTGGGTTCCACGCCACTTTGGAAGCACGATGCCTTTCCAGACCCCAAGTCCCTGCTTCAGTTCAGGGAACGAGGGAACAGATGAAAGTCACTTGGCTCTCGGTCGGAACTTTATGGTGGGTGTTCAAAAGTGTCCCATTGAAATTGCTGAAGGATCCGTGGGGTTATACGAGCGCTATGATGGCGGGCATTTCCATGGATCAGAACAATTCCAGAAGTCAGAACGCTTCTACGTTTGGGCGACACTTACAAAGAGCAATTCCAAACAATTTCACAATAAGAATCTGCAGTAATTCACAAAACACTTCGTAATTCGCACTTGGCGGGAGAATCAATAGTGAGAACCATGTTTACGGGACAGCAGCTCAACAGAAAATGACATGTTGGACTCGCCAGTGACAGATTGTGTAGAGGGAGATATGCAGAGTCATCTAATATGCATACCGACCATCTGCCACATGCCTGGCGTTCATACTGTGCGCTCGGAGGTTGAAAAAAAAAACAGCCCTTGTATATTAATTGCTTTTTGGTAATTTCAATCTTGAATCAGTATTTTGCTTTATATTCCTAAAATATTCTGTCCTAATGGTGAGAATGAATGGTTTTTCAGCCAAATTATAATGATAAATATCAAAGGGTGCCATCAAAAAAAATTAGTGGCTTTTGTTTGGAATTTAATTTTTCAAGCAAATTTTGTAGTAACTTGATTCTTTTTACATGAAACTTGGATATTTTATTCTTAGAATTGTTAGAGATTTGAAAAATGGTAATTCTTCTGTAAGTATTATTAATTTGTTCATTTATTTATTTCTTTATTTTTCCAGATCTTTAGGTTACCATTACGACAGCCAAGGTATCATAGAAAAACATAGCAATTTTCTCCTCCGAATCGGCGGATATGTTCGGCTTTATGCTGCAATTATAGTGTCACCTGTGCCTCCGAACTCCGAAAATGCTCACCCCCATGGCTTATCTTGGGGTTGGAAGTGGCTGTCACGAATTTTAAATTTGGAGCCTAGGCCTGATGTTACTGCAACAATTTTGTATCATTTTCTGGATGTCACCGGCCATGCATTGCAGAAAGAGTACGGGAAACAGTTCAAGAAGATTTTGCATATTCTTTGTAAAGATTATTTTGCTAAGTTAAAGAAAGTAGGATCCAGTGGACCTGTCCAAAAACTTGAAAATTTCCTGCAACAAACTGTTAAGAAAGGTTATATTTCACCACCTGAAGGTCTTTTGGAGCCTGGATTTTGGAACAGATAATCGAAGAAAGAGAAATAAATGTGTAATAAATTTAAAACCTCAAATCACAAATTACATTATTTTTTTACAGCAATGTTTTTAAGTTATTTGGTAGTTAAATGAAATTTTTGATAGCATAAAAAAGAGCAAACTTTTCATTGTGTATAAGTTTTAATATTTGCTCTTGGCAATACTGCCATTTAAGTATAGTTTAAGTCGATAATGAATTCATTAAAATTATGGTATAGAGGATCTAATTGGTTAAAATTTTCCATTTTAAAATTATACATATATTTTTATAAAATCATTATGGTGCGCCCTCTCCCCCATGCTAGAAGAAAAGTTTGTTTTTGGCTGAATCAAATAAATTCTGTTGATTTTCGCTGCATGATTCTAACTTAACAGCAGTTTGTGTCCTCTTATTTTTATTTTAACAAATAAAAATAGCTTTGTGCTAAAGGAAGTAGCTTTAGCTTAAAAAATTACCTCATTTGAAGACACTTTGTTTCAGTTCAAAACAGTCTGTTGTTTTAAATGACTAAAATATTAATGTATGCTGTACATATGTATATAAAATAACATACTTTATAGTTTTGTGTTTCTCATTGTAAAATTGTATTAATATGATTTTTAAACACCTTCATTATCTGTTTGACTTGTGCTTTATCAAAATATCATGACTTGTTCTTGTAAAATAGATGCAATTTTTTTCCTTTGATTTAAAATTGTATAATGTGAAATTTCTGTAAATATATACTTTCAACGAATGTCCTTTCTAAACTGTTTCATTAAAATTTAAAAAATGTTTAAGGTATTCATTTTTCATTAACGAGAGATGTTTTAATAAAAGGGGTTTTCTCACAAAACTTTTGTTGTTGCAGGATACACTATTTTAAAATATCAATTAGAATAAAATCCTCTATGATTGCTGTCATTCATATTAATTGCTCTAGTTAAACTATGGTAATATATTCTATTAATTCTATATTTTTTTTGTGTTAAAATTGTACCTACTGTGTAACTTTTTTTCGCAAGACCTCCATCAAATCTGCTCACGCGCTAAGTCTCTTCTGACTTTCTCGAAATAGGGGGAAATGCTACGGGGAAGTAGCAAGCGAACAAAAACTGAAAGCATTGGGAAGTGCACATCCTAAACCCATCTCCCCTTTTTCAATGCCAGGCGCACAATACGCAAACAGACAGTAGAGTAGTTGGACTGCCTCTGTTTTTCACTTCAAAGCAATGTAATGGTAATGTAATGTACGTTAATGTCATGGCATATATGAAAAAAAAATTGAGCTTGTGAAACACTACGATTGAAATCGTAATACCAATATTTATTAATAAACAGGGTTCCCACGGGCCCTAAAAAGGCCCTATAAAGGCCTGATTTTTGAGTTTGATTTTTAGGGGCCCCTAAAAAGGCCATATATTTTATCAAAAGCCCTAAAAATGATTCAAAGCCCTATTTTTTTTTTTTTTAAGAATTTGTAAGAATTCTAAGTACGCATCTCGCTCCCTTCCATTTTTTCTCGATCGTCATAACACAGCGTGGAGATTCAAGGTCGCAGATCAAGGTGAGACTTATCGGGCTTTAGCCACGCCTGTGATGTGAGGGTGCGCTTTTATTGGGTATCGTTTTCGTGACGTATACGTGGCACCTGGCACAGCCATCTTAACGCAAGTATTTAGAAGGCTGTGCTCCTGGTTGTAAAGAAAAAAGACAAAAAAGAAAAGATAATAATAAATCTGCTGAACAGCTGAACTGATTATTTTACGGACGTTCTTCAATGATTGTTGATACGTAGCAGCGTGGGTCGATTTCGCATGGCGAGTTGAAATAGCGTGCATTTCTATTTTCTCTTCGTATCTTGTTTGCAGTGGTGCAAGTGCTGCGCAAATTGCGCCACGCTGCGCCAAATAAAGAATCTTGCGTCATCCTGCTCCCAAACGCACTTTTAGATCGAAATTGCGCCAAAACGGCCGTTTTTCTAGCGAATATCGCGAAAAAGTGGCATAACTTCTGCTTTTGTTAACCGTACGTCATGACGGTTGCTATGGCGATATTTTGAACATGTGCGTCGCAAAAAATATTCTCCTTATCTGAAATTTCAATCCTTTTGCATCTTGCAAAAATTTTGATATTTTTCACAATCCGAAATTATTTTGACACATGCTACCTCAGCTTAACTTATTTTATGTTTTATTTTGAGAAAAAAGTAATTTATTTTTAGAAGCTTGTCAACATCTAGCATGTACGTCGCGGACGAAGCTTCCTCTGTTGAAGATTTCAATCCAAATGCATCTTGCAAACATTTTAATATTTTTGACAATTAACCGTTATTTTGACAATAGATACCTTCCATTAGCTCATTTTAGCTTATATTTTGATAACAAACAATTTATTTTTTCTATTTATATACCTATTAATTTTTCCAAGTTTGATTTTAATAAGCATTAGGTTCTCCATTGCTTCATTTTTTGGAAAACAATTAAAGCAATCAAGCACATAATGTTTAATTATGATTTTGTACTGAAAGGCAGTATTTTGAAAAGTTGAATTTGTAAAATTATAATTTTAATAGCTTAAAATAGAATTTTCCATGCTACTGGCAGCAGTGCTCCCATTAGGTCATTAAAGGAAAGATAAAATATTGATGTGTTGTACAAAACTCAGAGAAACTTTATGGCAGCACATAATTATCTCATTCTACTGTTTAGAAGTTCTAAAGTTTTGGAACCAGCACATATTTAAGGCATTAACAGCAGAGAGACAAACAAATTAAATGTGAAGCAGTATAGGATAATTACACAAGAAGCTTAATCCAATCAAGAGTCATCAGATTTTTTATTAAATTTAGCAAACCAACGACTAAAGTCAGCTGTTAAGAACAATGTCTTGTGTGAAATCGAGTTGCAAAATGGATGTTAGAAGATGCAGAGAAGTTATGAATGAGAAAGAGAAAGAACAGTAGAACAAAAAGGAACCAAGTTAAACTTTTAAGTTAAGATTTTTCAATTTTTAGCTCACAAAATCTAATTTTGCGCAATAAATCATAAAAAAAAAACTTTAGTTTACTTTTCAAGCACAAAGGTAGTTAGTTCCTCAATTTTAAGTTAAAGCGCATTGTTAACAAAAGAATATTCAAATGTTATTGATAATTATGCAACTAAAAAACCAAAAAATGTCTAAATTTTTCATATTGTTGTGGAAGTTTTAAACCAAACGTTTGCATTTCATGTTTGATCACCACGAATGCGCTCCTAGGTGGATAGGATTTTTACTTCCTTTTACGTAGTAAAGGAAGTATTGTGATCGCGAAAAAAAAAAAAAAAAAAATCACCCAAATTTGAGTCTAAATTTTGATTTTGCTCACCCGAATGAATGTTCAGTAGTTTTTTCGATATGTCAGCACGTGCTTATGTACCTACCAACATATAAGCAGCCGAAAAATCCTTTTCAACCACCCCCGAGTTAATTCGACGAGTTTTCTCGTGACGTCTGTATGTGCGTATGTGTCGCATAACTCAAAAACTATATTCCGTAGAAGCGTCTAACTTGGTATGTAGGCTCTGAGGATGGTCTAGTTGTGCACTTCCCCTTGTGGTTGCATTCGAATGTTCCCAAGGGGGTGTTTTACCCCTTTTTTGGGGTAAAGCAGTGTTAATTTCAATGCAGACTCAAGTGATAGGAATTGGCGCGACCACTTGGCGATATGTCGCCAAGTGTTTGACGCCAAGTTGGCGACAAATGTGGCGAAAAAATTATTTTTTGAATTTGGGTGCAGCTTCGCACTATTGGCGATATTTTGCGAAAAATTCACTGAATGATATTAAAATCAGGAATATTTAGAAAATTAACCATTGTAAAATATTTTTTGCATTGTTTCGTGGCAGATTAGGGGAGTAAATATTTGAATTGTTACCTTGCTCACTCCAAGCACTTTTTTTAACACTTAAGGCAACAACTAAGAAATTTACACGTAAAAAGAAGTAGTGTGGGATCCATTCCAGATTTTTTTCTTTTATATAGGCCTAGAGTCTGCTTGTTAATCCTTGAATTTTATAAAATGAAGTGTGTGTCATATTGTATTACATTTAAATGGTTTAAAAGGAACTGCTACAGTTTTATTTAAAATTTGTTCATAAAATTTTTGGCGTGAGTGTAGTAGCTGTATAGTAACCCTTTGCTCGTTTCTTAAGCTGTGTTAAAAATGTAAAATGATACATAACTGGAAATAAAATGTATATGGGAGTTGAAGCTTTGCTGTTTGTAGAAATGAATATATTGTGCAAGAACATAATAGTTATGTTTTTCGACTAACTGATAAGCTTTTCCTTTAAAAGTTAGTTATTCAGCAGAAGTACGACTACATAACGTCAAGTGGCCCTATATATTCTGGAAAATGGGCCTGAAAAAGGCCATATAAAGGCCCTATTTTTTAATCTGCTGAGAGGGTGGGAACCCTGATAAAAAATTAGGGGGAAAAATCGGCTTTCGAGACATTGTTTGTAATTAGTTAATCATACTTCCGTTATCAAGTCACAAATATTTTTGTTAATTTTATTTCAAAAGGAAATAAATATACTTGTTCTACATATATTTGAGTACATTATTCTTGTCTAATAAATTAATTTTTAAAAATTCCAATGTTTTCTAAATCTTGTTTTAACTTTACAACTGTATATCATCAGTAGCCATGACAGCCGGAGTTCAATTCAACATCTCAAGAACTGGGTCTACATAGGAGATAAAACCAGCCTATCTATCTTGCATAAAGTAAAGCTCATATCCCTCTAACATTTTGTCCATTTCCAATGGATCCCGTCTCTTGTAGATATCCACGGAGATGAATTGGCCGACACTCTAGCCAAGGAGGGATTAAGAGCCGTTTTTTTTTAACCTTTTGGATCCGGGTTGTTTTTTAGAAATTTTTCTTTCGACCCAGGTAGTACGACAGTTGAACCACAGATTTCTTTTCCATTGAAAAGAGAAGGTATAAACTGTCGTACCAGACGTATAAAACCTTGAAAAAATCCCTGGCTCCAAAGGGTTTGAGTGAAAATCTCAACCCCGTCCTCTAAAAAAAATAGAGTTACGGTACAGCATGTGTACCGCCCGGCCTCTAAAGGTTAAGAATCAGGCAGTCAAAAAACTTGACATTTTTGGTTTTGCTGAAAATTTCAGAATATGGTCTTTATTTAAAATTATTAAACACGTGTTTTTTTATTTTATCAAAAAAAATTTTTTCTTTCCGTTTTGGGAGGTCAAAGTTGGACTTTGCTCTTTTTTTCAATAAAAACATGCCAACTTAGATGAGCCAATACTTTTTACTTAAGGAGTGAACCGTGGAACTGACAATTATTTTGTATTCTACTATATCCCCACTAACTGTAAGTACATAAATATTTGTGGACGACTCTTGGCACAAAGGTCAGAGGTCACTCAAAGTTGTACGAAAAATAGTTTTTTAATGCAACTTTGACCGACCAAATCTTCTTCTGGAAATGGTGCACCACGGTAGTGTATATATCAGTAAATACCCACCAAAGAGTAGTATCCAAAAACATAAAGATATGTGTGGTTGATATTTTGCTCATCGATATATTTGACTCTGAAGTTGCAGAAATCGCAAAATCACGTGACTTTGAGGGTCATTATCTCCTTGCACCATGAGTGACCAGATACAAAACTAGTTGGAGTTGAAGCCTTTCTTGTCCTAGAAACACAATCCGTTAACAAACCTATGGCTACTCTATCAGTTTTTGCATAATTCGGCTCTAAAATTTGAAAAATGAGTGTTTTTTGGTGTTAAGAAAAAAGGCCTATTACCTGTTTTAAAATAAGTATTGCTATTATTTGTAGCATTATTAAATCCCAACTTTCTAACTAGCTGAAATGGCATCTAAAGATGGTTATACAGTTGAAACCAAATTGAAAATGAATTGTCGAAAATACTCAGTATACGTCAAAAACCATATTTTTTTATTTGTCCAGGTGACGTTTTTTTTTTGTTACAGCTCTTTATTCCGTTCGGTTCCAACATGGTAAGCAATTTATGTACTTCTTGTCGTTCTAGTTGCTGTAAAACAGGAAAGCAATGTATCTTAAGTCTGATATAAAGCAATATATCCTGTCATATCAAGTTTATAATGCTAAAAGAATATTTGAAATGGACAATAAACATAATCCAAAAAAAAAAAAAAACTTCTGTTCAGCTGTGCCCTCTTGGTCGATGTTGTGAATGTCATCAAAAACTCAACTTTTTTCACAAATCAGAAGCCTCTTTAGCAGAATGTCACTTCTTAAAAATCTTGGTACATTAAAGCCTCTCGGTGCAGGTCTGGAAATTTTTTATGACTTTCATGACATCGAGCAAGAGGGCTCAGCTGAACAAGTAAGTTTTTTTTTAGATTAGGTCTATTATCCATTTCAAAATATTCTTTTACATTAAAAACTTAATATAACAAGATAAATTATTTTATATTAGACTTATGGTACATTACTTTCCAGTTTTACAGCAACTAGAACAACAAGAAGTACATAAATTGCTTACCATGTTGGAACTGAACGGGATAAAGAGCTGTAACAAAAAAAAAAAAAAAAACGTCGCCTGGACAAATAAAAAAATATGGTTTTTGACGTATACTGAGTATTTTCGACAATTCATTTTCAATTTGGTTTCAACTGTCTAACCATCTTTAGATGCCATTTCAGCTAGTTAAGAAGTTGGGATACAATAATGCTACAAATAATAGCAATACCTTTTCTAAAACAGGTAATTGGCCTTTTTTCTTAACGCCGAAAAACACTCATTTTTCAAAGTTTAGAGCTGAATTATGCAAAAACTGAAAGAGTAGCCATAGGTTTGTTAACGGATTGTGTTTCTGGGACAAGAAAGGCTTCAACTCCAACTAGTTTTGTATCTGGTCACTCATGGTGCAAGGAGATAATGACCCTCAAAGTCACGTGATTTTGCGATTTCTGCAACTTCAGAGTGAAATATTTCGATGAGCAAGCAAAATATCAACCACACATATCTTTATGTTTTTGGATACTACTCTTTGGTGGGTATTTACTGATATATACACTACCTTGGTGCACCGTTTCCACAAGAAGATTTGGTCGGTCAAAGTTGCATTAAAAAACTATTTTTCGTACAACTTTGATGGACCTCTGACCTTTGTGCCAAGAGTCGTCCACAAATATTTATGTACTTACAGTTAGTGGGGATATAGTAGAACACAAAATAATTGTCAGTTCCACGGTTCACTCCTAAAGCAAAAAGTATTGGCTCATCTAAGTTGGCATGTTTTTATTGAAAAAAAGAGCAAAGTCCAACTTTGACCTCCCAAAACGGAAAGAAAAATTTTTTTTTGATAAAATAAAAAAACATGTGTTTAATAATTTTAAATAAAGACCATATTCTGAAATTTTCAGCAAAATCAAAAATGTCAAGTTTTTTGACTGCCTGATTCTTAAAAAAAAAAAACGGCTCTTAAACAATCCCATCTCCTCTACTTCAGAGCTTACATCTTTTGAGTTGTTTTCGAGGAAAAAGGCCCAAAATAAAGAGAAGTTGTTAATTCCCCCCTCCCATCACTGGTACAAAGGACAAAAAACGAGACTCTCTTTATCTCTCCCTTGCGGCAGGCAGTCCAACACTTGCCTGTCCCGACTTGCCAGTGGTCGCATAAAATGCCTTAAATATTCTGAGGGCTGTAAGACTTATCCTCTCTGCCCTAAGTGCCACCATGACCAGGCTTCACCTCAACATATCTTGGACTGTTTGGGTTTGAACTGGGAGGATATCCATACTACTCTTTGGGTTTGAACTGGGAGGATATCCATACTACTCCCCTTTTGGTATCAGATTTCATTAATGTCAACGGATTCGTTGATCTGGTCTGACTCCGTCGGACCTGATGGGAGATTAGAAACAACATCAGTATCAATTCATTTTATATAGTATTGATATATGCAGTTATACTTAAAGCCTAAACTGTGACTAGAGCCCAGCTTACACACACTGAAAAAAGATAGAAATTATGTAAAAATGCACTAAATATCAAAAAATATGTACTGATTTTTTATTGGTTTCCAAAAACATATAACAAAAAACACAGTGTACATATCTGAATAAAAAAATTAGATAGCATGTCTATTTTTGTGTCAATGTATAATAAAGTGATTATTCATTAAGAAAATGCTATATACTATATTTTTTTTATTACAATGAATCGCAATACATTATTCAAGATTTCCACCAGTTACACATTTCATTTTGTCACTTGATATCATTTCTGAAGATAGAATCCAGTGGCGTACCTATGGGGGGTGTTTTGGGGACAACTCCCCCCCCCCTAAACGTTGGTCCAAAAATGCAAAAATGAGATGAAAAAATATAAAATGCCTAGAATGAAAAACGATTCTCCAGCGAATATCATCGTGTTACAGACTTCATTGCCATCCCCCTCCCCTTCCCAGAACCATTAAGGATTGTCTTTTTTAGGAAATAAATGTCAAAAATTTCCGGAGGTAGGCCTCTAAACCTCCCATTATGATCAAAATTCGTCTGAAATTGCGTTTTTGGTACTGAAATTTCGAAAAAATCGCTGGGAAGAATTGCTGTATCCTATCATTTTCTTTCACATTATTAAAAAAATCTGGTATGGAGACCACACTACTTCCTTTTATGTGTAAATTTCTTAGTAGTTGCCTTAAGTGTTAAAAAAAGTGCTTGGAGTGAGCAAGGTAACAATTCAAATATTTACTCCCCTCATCTGCCACGAAACAATGCAAAAAATATTTTACAATGGTTAATTTTCTAAATATTGCTGATTTTAATATCATTCAGTGAATTTTTCGCAAAATATCGCCAATAGTGCCAAGTTGAACCCAAATTCAAAAAATAATTTTTTCGCCAAATTTGTCGCCAACTTGGCGACATGTCGCCAAGTTGGCGTCAAACACTTGGCGACCAAAAGTTTGGCGACATATCGCCAAGTGGTCGCGCCAATTCATATCACTTGAGTCTGCATTGAAATTAACACTGATTTACCCCAAAAAAGGGGTAAAACACCCCCTTGGGAACATTCAAATGCAACCACAAGGGGAGGTGCACAACTAGACCATCCTCAGAGCCTACATACCAAGCTAGAAGCTTCTACGGCATATAGTTTTTGAGTTATGCGACCCACATACATACATACATCCGCACACACGTACATACAGACGTCACGAGAAAACTCGTCGTAATTAACTCGGGGGTGGTTGAAAATGATTTTTCGGCTGCTTATATGTTGGTAGGTACATATGCACGTGCTGACAGGTCGAAAAACTACTGAACATTCATTCGGGGGTGAGCAAAATCAAAATTTAGACTCAAATTTGAGTGATTTTTTTTTCCGCGATCACAATACTTCCTTTACTACGTAAAAGGAATTAAAAATGGCTGGCAATCGTGTTTTACTGACAGAGGAAGAGATCGAACATCACCAAGATAGTCTAGAATGGAGTTTTTAGAGGTACAATTTATGAAAATTTCCGGGGGCGAACCCCCGGACCTCCCCTCCCTTCCATTTTTCTACAGTAATATTTCTTTACTCTTTAAAAAGCTGTCTGGTTTTTCGAACTTCAGAAGTACGCATTTTCAAGTGCGTATTATATATATATATACACACATACATACATGCAAAGTGTGGGTAAAAAGGGTTGCCCCCCCCCCCACCGCCGCTCGTTTTTTAAACCTCGTGACGACTTAGAATATAACTCCCCCCTGAAACCAACGAGTAGTTACGCCACTGATAGAATCCATTCAACTTCCTTTCTACTGTTGATATTTTATACTGACCAGTATTTGAAGTATTTAATTTCATCCAGTGCCTTGAAGTACTAGTTTAAAGATTCCTACGCTTATATAATGCTTAGAAGGTTGTTAATCTCTTTACAGTCCATTATCTTTTTTTGAAAAAGTTTTGTTAAATTCTATTTTGAATTTTTTAAAACAAGTTACATTTCCACCTATAGCCAAATTTTCCCCATGAGCAGAAATCAAAGATTGCCATTCTAAGGCATGTCATTATAGGTTTGCAACTGAAAAGTCTCAATGGCTGAGGACCCTAAAAATGTGTCCTAGTCATGTGTCTAATTTACAGTTCCTGGCTCACATGCCCCCTCTAAAAAATTCCTTTTTCTTTTCTTAATGATAACCACAAAAGACGGTATTCATTTTCCGCTGATAAGTAAAAGGCATATATTTCTTAGTTATTAATTTTTTTCGAAAAAACTATGAAATACCAATAAAATGCTCCACTATAAATTTGTGTCGCAAATAAATAATAGATACTTTTAACAAGATCAAGTTGTTTCTCATGGAACACGGCAGGATGCTGTTTTTGGATCTAGTTTTATGCAACGTTGAAGGTTCTGATCAGGCAGGGCCTGATTAACCTCTGAAGTTCGGAGAAGCTCAGCCTCATTTCAGGGCCCTTTACTTTTACCTAGGAATATTTTTCCAACAATTACCCTGCAAAATACAGATTAAAGTTGATTTTTCCTCCTTCTTATCCCCCCTCCCTTTCCTTTCCAAACTCATAGAAATTTATACATCAGCAATAGGGTGGTCACAAAAAATCAATTTTCGAATTTCTTTTGCGGCACCCCTCTAAAATGTGCCAATGGGCTAGAAAATGAGATTTGCAAAGTTTTAGCTTAATCGGATAATATTAACACGTGCCGCAAAGAGGGTAAAGTTAAGAAAAACAGCGTTTTTTAGCCAAAAATTGTAGTTTTTACTCTGTAAAACCAAAACTACTGATCCTAGAAGCTTTATTTTGGTCTCATTTTGTAGGAAATTTTATTTTCTTTAAGTCTAATCTTATTTAAAGTTTCGAAAAAAATGATTAAATATTTTTCAGAATTTTCACAAGTCAGGCTGCAACGCAAATCCTCGAAATTGCAAGTAACATGGGGAAATTTTTTTTTCAACTAATCTTTTGAGGCACCCCCCTAAAATGTGCCAATAGACTAGAAAATGAGATTTGAAAAGTTTTAGCTTAATCGGATAATATTAACACGTGCCTCAAAGTGGGTAAAGTTACGAAAAACAGCGATTTTTAGCCAAAAATCGTAGTTTTTCCTCTGTAAAACCAAAACTATTCATCTTAGAAACTTTATTTTGGTCTCATTTTGTAGGAAATTTCATTCTCATTAAGTGCTATCCCATTCATTTTTGCTATCATGTCCAAAGTATTTATTTGGCATTTTTCAGGTTAAATCGTAGAGTATATCAAAAATAAGAAATTTTCATGCAAAAACCTAAAAGCATTACAATATTCAATTACATTTATTTGCTTATTGTTGGATTTACTTTGTCAATTAAAAAAGAGGTATTTTCGCGGTACTTTAGAAATAAATGAAACAAATTTCTGTGTTAAAATAGAGGAATTAAGGGGTTAAGATGGAAAGCAAAGAGTTAAAATGACAACAAAAGCTAATGCACCTTAAAACTTATACTGTTAAATTATATAACATCATTTTGCTACTCTTTAGCACTTAATGAGACTGAAATTTCCTACAAAATGAGACCAAAATAAAGCTTCTAAGATGAATAGGAACATTTTACAGAGGAAAAACTACGATTTTTGGCTAAAAATCGCTGTTTTTCGTAACTTTACCCACTTTGAGGCACGTGTTAATATTATCCGATTAAGCTAAAACTTTTCAAATCTCATTTTCTAGTCTATTGGCACATTTTAGGGGGGTGCCTCAAAAGATTAGTTGAAAAAAAAATTTCCCCATGTTACTTGCAATTTCGAGGATTTGCGTTGCAGCCTGACTTGTGAAAATTCTGAAAAATATTTAATC
>JAXGGA010010549.1:0-46335 GCA_038373865.1 Uloborus plumipes | reverse complement strand
TTTTCTCTGTTGCTTTTTTTTTCCGCCTTTCATTGAGTTCATTTATAACTATTTTTTTTTGCATAGAAAGACTATATTTAAAAGCGAAAAGTGAAGAAACATAAGTATTCATTCGTGTAATAAATACATGTATGTATGAAAAAATATTTACTCCTAATAAAACGTTTTAAAATCTTTTATATGTTGTTCTTTATTTCTTTTCTATTTCAATTATTTTTTTTTAGTTGACAGCCATTCAAAACGCATACTTTTTTCTAGTTAAAATATAAATAAACAATAGTGAAAATATTTACGAAACACAATGTCAAATTATGTCTTGTAGATTTGAATATTTTAAAACACTGTGCTCGCCATTATCTTTTGAAAGAGAAAAAAATAATCCTCACTAGGGAACCATATGAGTAAGGCAATAATGAAAAAAAAACAGTATCAATTGAAAGTACATAGCATGTTTTTCGATGTATAGATCATTTGCCCTCGTCCCCCGTTATCGAAATATGAGACTATAAACCCAGTCAACATTTCTAAAAAAGTAGGGAAGTTAAAAGACTTGGCGAGAATGAAGAGCATCGCACGACTGTTTTGGTTGTATTAGTCTGTTGGTTGTATTAGTTTTGGCTTACATATCTATGCAAAACCCATTTTGTACTAAAATGCGCTAAATTTGGTAATTCGTGTTTTAGTGATAGCATTAGACTTCATATTTTGACAACAGGTAGACTAGGGAAAGCAATTCATGCGTCAAAAAACATGTTTTACTGTGACCTTTTAAATGTTTCCTTGTCTATTTTTCTTAATTGCTAAAATATTGTATGGCTTTAGTTAGTCTCTAGTTAGAATTTAATTGCTTTAAGCTAAGCCACATTTTAATTACAATCAACGTGGATGTAATGATAAACGTTATTTTCAATTAAAGTTAAAGAAATAAATGTATGAAAGAAGTTTTAATGTATCTTAAACATACGAATTAAAAAAATCAATAAGCGAAATAAAAAAAGCAAATATTGAAAATTCAGAAAAATAAAAACTAAGTAAGGGTTTTGAAATGGCGAAATGTAAGTCGGTCAGTTCGTCTATTTCTTTCCCTGATAACTTCGAGGGGTTATTTCTGTTTTTCGACTGATTTTGGACAAATCACCTTATTTCTAAGTTTCTTTAACTGTACAAAATACAATATGCAAAAGGACATCTTTGCCCAAAAAGAACAAAAAGATTGTTCCATTACCTTGAAATATTATAGGATGAGTAAATAATTAATAATGAATATTATTTCAAAATAACTTAGCGTAATACTTCGCTCAGAGCTAAATTCAAATCCATGAGCAAGGTCATTCTATCACAAAAATTTTTGAACACGTGAAGATGCATTTCTGAATTTTTTGTCACCCCATGTTTTATTTTTTTTTCATAGTAATGTATCTATATGTTATGCTTCTAGTTTACATTCTATCCTGAATAAAAATTTTAAATGTTCAGAAAAGTATCGCGATATATTACTAAAAAGAACAACAGGAAATTAGAACTTGTGCTTTCAAAATTTGTTACATTTACTTAACAGTATGAGCAAACCTAAACAACAATAGAAGAGATAATAGTTGTTTAAAATTTGGAATCTTTATAAAAAGTGTAAAACATTTCGGGAAAAAAATCTTTGCATACTATCTGATTCTTTTTTTAACGAACTGAAATAGAACTTAAGTGTTTTTCAGGAGATGAAGAAAAACGGTAAAAACGGTCTTACGTCTTAGCAGTTTTCTTTTTTTTTTTTTACCATTGTTGTGAGCTTGCATACTTTGCTACTTGAAAACATCTTAAAAAAATTATTATTACAAAAGAAAAACTATTTTATGAAATAATCCATTTTTAAAAAATGCAAGTGGTAGATTGTTTTCAATTTTTTCTTGAAGAATAGTTTCAGAAGTGGTTTGCTGTTGCAGCAAAGCTCAAGTAACCCTTAGCAACAACATTTTTTTTTGTTTAGTTTTGTTAGAAAATAGTTAGTAAACTAAATGATCTTTTTTACGACGCTAATCTTGTGATCGCATTTTTTCAACGTTAAGAAAGGGTTGAGTATTTATTCAATAATTAAAGAATTGAAAGAATATTTAATGCTTAGATATTTTCTTTCGGTAAACAACTTTGAAGAGCAGTTACAAATTAAAAAAAAAAAAAATGAAAAAATCATTATTAATCAGAACTTTACTCAGTTGGATTTAATTGGTATAAGGGAATTAGTTTTCCAATACGTATGTGGAGAAAACTTTTAACATCTTATGAAGGAACAATCTACTTGCACTGATTTGACCTATGAACACAGAAGAACCCCTTTTCGCCTAATTTCCTGTTAAAGTAAAAGAAAAACGCATTAAAAGTGGCTTAATAAATACTAAAAAGGTAGAGAAGTCCAAAAAATGTCAAAAAGAAATTTAAAAAGTTGAAAAAATATCTAAAAATTAACTATTGGCAAGTAAGGTTTTGAGATGGGAAAAATATGTCTGTCTGTCCGAATTTTTTGTTACCCCATGCTTTCTTATCTTTTATTTTTCTCTCTGAGAGTTTTCTTGGTTAGTAAACTAAGTGATTTTTTTTTAACGAAGCTAATCTTGTGATCACGTTTTTCAAGTTATGCGAGGGTTATTACGTATTTATTCAATAAACTTAAAGAACTGAAAAAAATATTTATGCCTTAATATTTTCTTTAGGTAAATAATTTGGACTTTGAAGAGCAGTTTAAAAACTAAAAAAAAACCCTGGAAGTTAATGTTTTACAAAAAAAATTCAATACTTTTGAAAAGACTTGTACAATAATTTTTTCTAAATTTTCCGAGAAAACCTACGTGCTACCCGAAATTGGCCTCATCTGGTTTGCCCGTACGGCGTACGGGCATCGATATTTTCAGATTTCCTTTTCTGATTTTCCTGAACTGTGCGGAAAATTGTAAACCTCAAAATTCACTGTAAGTGTGAGAGAAATTTTTGCATAATTTGTAAACCATTTACTACTGCATGCAGAATGTACTTGAAAAAAGCAAATATTTCGGTATTTTGTGACCAATGAAACCCAGAAAATGTACAGGCAAATAATTTAAGGATGGGAAGATGCCAGTTTACATAAAATATAAGGTAAAATATTTACATAGGCTCTTCGACACGTTACGCCTTAAATCAGAATAATTGCTTCATAAGCATTCCATCTGTGAGGTATATTTTAAGAAATATGGTTGATGACTTTAACGTATTGAAAGTTCCTCTATTCAATCGATGATGGTAGTCTTAATTAAAAGACTTCATTTACATAAATAATAGTAACGTCGAAAATTTATTTAACGATTGATTTCCAACGAATACAATTCGAAAGCGGTATTCAAGAATTTTATTGCAATGCTTCACTGCAAGTGAAGTCCTTAGCAAATACACTACTTAAATAGCCTTCATAAAATGTATATTGCAGAAAGTATGTAAATATGAAATTAAAATCACGTAGCATTTTCAAAACTATTTTGTACTTTTTTTTGTCTAATTATTTCCGTGTCGTAAAGAAAGCGCGTATCTCTGAATTCTTTGCAACTATAAAAATTTTAAATCAACTATTGATCATCTAATAATATAAAGTAATTAGTGTTAATATTCCTTATATGTTTATTTAGCGAATAACTATAGTACCTATTTGTTCGTATGTATGTGAAGGGAACGCGAAGGGGAAGTAAAATAGTAAAAACGACTATTATTTTCTAAAAGAACATACTGTGCATAAAGAAAAACGAGGTAACAAAAATTGCATTTAAACATAATTTTTGGCGATAAATTTGTACCTCCAAAAAGGGATTTTTTCCCATTTTTTTCCATGGGCAAGTTAATAAAAATATTTTACTTATGAAAATTTTCTGTTTCATTAAAAATATATTTGAAAAAATGAATAAGTAAACAAAATAATAATTAGATAGAAGTGATAATGAAACAATAAACAAATTACACAGGCCAACGATGAAAAAACTTTTTTAATGAAAATACCTTATTCTTATGTTGTTTAGGTTGCTGAATCCAAATATGATGCTTAAAAAGTTGTATCACCCACCATTTATTCACATTTTATAGTTACATTCATGAAATAAAGAAACATTTTTAGAATTTAACAGCTTTTTCATAGTTAAGATAACATGAAAAAATAGGTCTAATGAACAAAGATGATGTTGGCAGTACTGCTGAAACACATGCTACAACATGATGGGGGATTACTGTTGGTCACTTCACCGGGAAGTTCAGCAAGCTATTCATCGCAGGAAAAGCTACACAAGAAGCTTCAAGGAAAAAAGGGAAAGAAAATATAAAGCAATTCCAGTTGACAAGTGAACCTTGTATCATCACATAAAATTACTATTCCAAGTATTTTACTGTAAATACAAACCATTTTTACGATTCTACAGTGTTTTATTGATTTCCCTATATACTGTAAATGGGTATTAGACTATATAATAAAATACATTTTGCTTGGAAACTAAGGGTGATACATAAAAACTACAAGCAGATTTGGATTCAGCACATAAAAATCTATCAAGATCAGCTATTAAAATTAAAAAAGTTTTCAAAAAGGTTTTTTTTGTTGGCCTGTGTTATTATTAATTTTAAATTTATGAGGGCAAAATGAATAAAAAAATATTGATTAACTAAGTAAATGATAAGGTAAATAAGTTAGTGATATTAAAGGAAGGAAAGTTGATGAATTAATTAAAAAATGAACTGCTTTAATAAATGATAGTTGGTACACTCTCCCAGATTTGTGCTGAAACTGCGGAATAAAAACTAGTTGGAGGGATAAATTCTTTATCTTTCAAAGACGTTATCTACTTTTGGTGTACACTGAAGGAACGAAGCAGAGATTCCAGTTTAAAGCTGTAAAATCATAGTAATAAACTTTAAAACTAGGTATTTCAGTTCACACTGTAAAACTAACAATTTTGCATTTTATTACTGTAAAATTACCAATATTACCATAAAATTAGAGGCATTATACTAAAAATAGTGGCCGCAGAGGTTCTAGTTTATAACTGTAAAATGTACTGTAATAAACTGAAACTAGCAATTTTAGTCTACTACTGCAAAATTAACAATTTTAGTTTATTAATGTAAACTTACTGTAACATTAGCTGTATTATACAGTAAAAGCAACATCTACTTTTTATAGTGTAGTATCCACAAAATATGCGCCAGTCTTACTTTGGTTTTTTTAACAAATGTAGAAATAAAAATTTTGGAAGCTTTGTTATATTACGATTAGGTTTTCTATAGCCCTTTAGAACACTGCCGTGTTAGATTTTCCCCACTTTGTCGGCTGGACACCCGACTTGACTGGTGGCCACCTAAAGTATTCGTTTAGATGACCACCAGTTCGTTCGTATTGACCTGGAATGCAAACGAAGTAATATTTGTAAGCACTGATGATGATTTTAATTGTTTTATGTATTTTTCTAACTATATTTTTACTTAATATCACACTGCAAGACATAAACTTGTGTTTGCACTATAATACTAGAAGCCGAGGTTTCAGTTTAAGACTGTAAAACGTACAGTAACAAAATATAAAATGACTAATTTTACAGTAAAAAACTGAAAATCTGCAATTTTTAGTGTAATAAACTGCTACTTTAACACTTTTTACCGTGCATTTTACACTTTCAAACTGGAACCTCTTCTGCCAGTATTCTATGTAAAAACAACAGTTTCTTTTTTGAAGCTGCTGGCAGTTACTATGCATGGGTCTGGTACAGGCTCATTTATTTATTTATTTATCATTTCTCTTTTTCTGGCACGTTTTGATTAATCAACTGACTTCACTCCAAATGTTTTGTAAAACAAAGATAGTGACTTTGATAGCATTGGCTTTAAGAAACACGAAACAGTTATTGGTTAAAAATGAAGGTAAACCAAAGAGAAGAAATAAATAAATTGTTACGTATACGTATGCAAAAATAATACGGTTGGAAATTTCTGAAACCTACATTATGATAAATTTGAAATCTATGTAACAAGATTGGAATACTCAATCAATCTTATTTGGACTGGAAACATCAATAACAAAAAGCAAAACGAACTATGAAAATCTATAAAATGAATTTGAGGATTACGACTGCCAAGTCTTAATCTTCAGCTATCGCAAGGAAGAAATCGATAAAAAAAGAAGCTTCAAATCTTATCAGTATTAAAATAAAAACAGACGTATGGTTACTGAAGGTTTTAAATGGAAAAAATCTTTAAAATGAGTTTATGGTTTTTGCTTGAATGAAAATTTTTCGAATTGTGTAAGTGCGTTTAAAAGGAAGCAAAAAAAAAAAAAAAAAACAGCTTCCTTATAGAGACAAACAACAAAATAAACTATTGGAATCCAAGCAAAACTAACGTTAAATTCAATCGTATTTTTCCGATGTTGGAAGATAACTAAATAACACAATTGGATTTCGTTAAAACTACGATCCATGTATCAGTCTTAATATTTTTTCAGTAAACATCAGTAAAAAATGTATTTTCCTTAAACTGTTATTTAGAAAATAAGAAAAACATAGTTCGTTAAAGGTATTTCCGTATTATTATTTAAAGGAATTACAATTCCTTTAGAATGAGAATACGGTTTTCAATCAGTGAGACGTAAGCACGACGGATAAGAGGACACTGAAAAAATGTTAACTGAAACAAAAGCAAATTAAACTACAGTGAACTCTCACTTATACGCCGGCCCAAGGGACCAACAGAAAAAGGCGCATAAGTGAAAGAGACGTATAAGTGAACAAGCCTATTTAATGGACTAAAACGCAACATAGTTTCTAATGAGAGAATGAATAAGAATATTTCTATAGAAACGGGACATATTACCACGGTTTGGCAATTACTGTAACGTAGCTACAATGATAAAGAGAAAACAAAAATTGTAGCATACCTAATTACAAACTGTTCCCTTTAAAACGATGCATAATAGATAATTGTCCCTCTCCGAACTCTAGTTCATGCGGAAAAAATGCCTTCCGTGAGCAATAAAGGCGAAAGATTAAAGAGGAAAGTGAAGAAAAATGCTTATTTTTTAAGGAAAATAAATTAATTTTTTTACATTTTAGGGAAAATTCGGCGTATAAGTGAAATATTTATCTTTAGAGCGACGCATAAATGAATGATACTATCATTATTTTGCTATGGAATGTGTTGGGACCATTTAAAGTCGTCAAATAAGTGAAAAAAGCGCATAAATGAGGCGGCGTATAAGTGAGAGTTCACTGTATTTTATGAATAATGATCTTAAAGAGTTTTAAAAACTAAAAAATATGCTTTTAGAGTTAATCAAACTAAAAAGAAGATTTTCATGCACTTATAATACATTAACAAGTAATATTGTTTATCCTTTATTATTAATAATAGTATTAAATATATTACTTTTATATTTGCAAAGAACGTGAATTTTAAATTTTATTCAGAGTTACATACAAACAACTGAAACACTTGCAATACATCAACATGTAATATAGTTTAGCCTTTAGTATTAATAGTAGTATTAAATATATTACTTTTTAACCGACTTCAACAAAGGAGGAGGTTATACAATTCGTCGGAGAATTTTTTTTTTTTGTATGTTATAAGATTTCTCGAAGACGTCTGGACCGATTTCAAAAATTCTTTTTTTGTTAGAAAGGGTTTCATTTCCGATTGGTCCCATCGTCTCGTGGTCCGGGTTTGATAACGGGAACCTGCAGAAATCGTTCGAAATAGAAATCGGGATCACAGTAATCGTAATAATGACAGCGATTTGTCCTAAATGATTAAATATGAAATCCATTGTTACAAAACGTGGTTGATATGAAACAGTAATAATAATGATAATGAGAATTTTAAATGAAGGCTTAACTAAATCAAACATGGAATTCAACTAAATTTAAACTTTATTCTGAACTTTATTTAAAAGCGTAATTGTTAGTTTTTAACTATATTTCTATTATTTTAAGTGCATTTACACTAAAAAGGATGAAATAAAATATTTTTGGAAAAAAATAGAACCGACTTCAGTTGGAAAGTGCTCTAAAAAGTAAAAAATAATGTTTTTCTTTGAACACCATCGAAACTACTTTTAAACATAAGTTTTGAAGTCGGCGCAAAAACAATGTTTCGAATCATACGCAACTACAATTCAACTATAAATATAAATTTTAATGGATCCAGGTTCTTTAAGAGTATTCGCATACATTTCATTGATTACCACACATTCGCGCAATGGTACAAATATTCTGCTTTAATTTTCAATGTTTTCTCTGAAAAATGTTGGCAAAATACGGTTTCATATCATTTTACCTATCGTTTTTGCGCCGACTTCAAAACTTACGTTTAAAAGTAGTTTCGATGGTGTTCAAAGAAAAAAATTATTTTTTACTTTTTCTAGCTGAAGTCGATTCTATTTTTTTCCAAAAATATATTATATATTTTAAAGAATGTGAATTTCATATATTATTCAGAGTTACAAAGAGAGTCATGGCGTTCTAACAAAAAACAGCCATAAAAATAATAAATTATGATACTGCAATTAACTACGTTAACATTTCTCGTTATAATTTTGTTTCTCCTTTTTTTTTAGAATTTAGATGAGACTGTACACTTTTGATTCAGAATTCTTCTCCAGATTTGAAATTGCAATACTTATGGTTTGGATCAAAAATCGGATGATTAAAATTAGTCATTTAAAAACTAATTATTTACTCCGAAGGAAGGATAACTCCTATGACCTTCAAGTTATTGGGCTAAAGCAACTCACAAATTAAGGAGCTCCATGTTGGATTGCTACATCATAAGAAATGCAAGAAAAAGGAACAAAATAAATTAAAACTAACGCCTCCATTCTGTTTTTTTTTTTTTTTAATTACACTGCAGTTTACCCTGTTAGTCAACACTGCAAGTTACCTTCTGTAATGTTTTCTCCGTGCTTTTACAGCAGATCTGCTGTTCAGTAGCCTACAGTGAGCTATATCTATCGAAATTTAAGTCATAAATCTGCTAAAGCAAATAAGTCATTAAAACGACATTTTTGGGTCCATAGGAATGCGACCTCAAATTCTTCGAATTCTCAACAAGATGCCCGAGCCAACTGAACCGATTTTATGCCTTTCTTTGTGATGCTATTCATTAAGACAATGCGTGAAATAAGTTTAAGTAAGTCAAAATAAAAGTTTTTTTTTTTTTGACAAAATAGCCCAATTATGAGCTGTTTGTTTATTTTCCACCAAAAGGAGTGAAATAATAATGTCTACTTATGAAGTTTGAAAAAATATTAAGAGAGTTAGTGTTCCCACGAGAAAACATTTTTGATAAATAATACATAAGTACGATTATATCTAGATATATAGATTAATTATTATAACACTATATCAAACACGAAATATCACGAGTTTTTTTTTTACAAAATCTTTCAAACATACTCACTTTAGTATTAGAGGCGTAGAAGAATTGTATAACTGTCATTATCCGAATAACCTCCTAACCTCACTGTCGTTAGCGAAAGGAGAACAAAGTAAAAAAGTAACAACTAGATGTTACTTTTCCTAGATAAGTGATGGTTTGTTCCTTCCTCGGAAAACTTCTTTTCTATCAGTTTCTTACTATATTGGAATGGTACACTTTCATTTCTAATCGGTATTAAACATCTGAGTTGACGTTGTAAATCGCGAAAATGAAAAGTTACCAATTTTTAAACATATAAATTGAATTGATAAATTATATATATTTATATTTTCAATTAATTAGAAGCACACTCCAAAAAAAACTGTTTTTACAGTATAATACTGGACGCAGAGGTTTTACAGTAATAAACTGTAAAATTAGCAATTGTATAGTTTGTTACTGTAAAATAACAATTTTAGTTTATTACCAAAAAATCAGCTGTATTCAAGGGCGGACTTTTATTGACTTTTATTATTTATTTTTACTATGCATACTGGTTCGTAAATATTAATCACATAGTTTCGGACTTCAATTTCGAAACATTTCCGGAGGGAAAACCCAAATTTCCTTCCTTCAACATCATTATCACTCGACGAAAATTAAGTTTTTTGAGCTTCAACGTTGAAAATATACTGGGTGAGAGTCCCTCAAGGGAGTGGCGATCGCCCCCATCGCCCCTCTCTTGTATCCGCCACTGGCTGCATTGTACTATAAAAACAACATTATAATACTGGCAGCAAAGGTTACAGTTTAAAACTGTAAAATGTACAGTAATAGACTATAAAATAAGCAGCTTTACAGTTTGTTACGGTAAAATTAGCAATTTTACAGTTCATTACTATAAAACTATTGTCTGTTTGCGTATTGTGCGCCTGGGAGCCACGGACGCTTCCATCTGAAAAAGGGGAGATAGGTTCAGGATGCGCACTACCCGATGCCTTCAGCTTTTGTTCGCTTTCTACTCCCTCGTTGCTTTTCCCCCCTATTTCGAGAAAGCCCGAAAAGACTTCGCGCGTGCGCAGATGCAACGGAGGTCGCACGAAAAAATTTTAGATAGTAGATGTACCATACTGTAAAAAAAAAAAGAAAACATTATGTTTTGCAGTGCATGTATTCATTTTAAATAATAATATCTTTTGACTTTTTGGATTTTTATTAAGTCATATGCTTTTTTTTTTTTTTTTTTTTTTTTTTTTTAAATCCTACTTAAGTGTCTGCAAAACATTAAAATTTGATGCCATTCCTTATGTAATTTATCCAAGAATTCTAACTTAATTTTCTTGAATAAAACTTCACAAGTATTTTAATTACGTTTGCTTATGTTAGACAAATGTTTAAAAGTTATCCTAAAGTACTGCTATTAATTGTTCAAACAACCGTAAAACAAATGCAATTATAATTTAATTTTTGAACCTAAATAAAACCAATTTTTGAGATTAGTATTCTAAAATATATTTACGCATGAATTATTGTCGAAAACTTAAATAATTGCTGATTTTATATACATACATACATACATATATTATATACACATAAAAGAACAGTTTTAAACAGTTAAACTTGTTTGTATAATAAGTGGTTTGGAAATTCTTCTAAGAAGAATGAAATAGAACACAGGAAATATATGTTTTTAAGTTTTTTAAGAGCTTTTTTACCCTTGTGTTAAAATATCCTAACAACTTTTTTCCTGTTTATTATTTTTAAAAATGCCTTACGTTCATTTAAACTATAACTTTTACAAAGGTCTTTAATTTTAAAGTTTATCATTCGCATCTAAATTGGGTAATGTGGCTTTATTACTTCAACTGATTTCTAAAATAAGCTTTTTTAATTATCCTTTTTACAAAAATGTTCAGGATAATATTTTGCAAAAGATGATTTTACTGACAATTTTATGTGAGATAGATACAAATGTCCCCCTAAGTTGATAACAATAATGCTACTAATTTGCATGTGTTGAATGATACCTATTAATTCAGTACGGTATTATGTAAAAGCAAATAAATATGCACAAAAATACTTCATTAATTTTATGTTAAAATGTTTTCTTTAAACTGGTGTACTTACGTATATTTGTTTACGCTGGGTATTGCTTGTTAATAACAATGTATATAGGTCGTATGCAGCCATTCTTTTGATAAGAAATAAATAAATATAACTTGATGTTAAAAAAAAAAAGTTTTTTTTTTACAAAAGTGTTCTGTCTTTCTTTGTTTTGCACAAGAATAGGTTGCTATTTTTGTGTTTATATTCTTTGATATTCAGAATTATTATTAATTTAAGGCTTTTTTATTTATACTTTTCGCATAATCATATCACACAAAATTTATGATAAATTTTTATGCTTAAATTTATGTAACGATATCTTTTTGGAAGTGACTATGTGTGTCTAACCCCCCCCCCCCACCACACCTCTGAAAAAAACCGCGGGTAAAAAAAATACAGCAATAAGCAAGGAAATAATTTGAATAACATAATTATAATTGCAACTTCAAACACTTAATGCAATTTGGTTTAATCGAGTTTATGAAACACATCAAGACACATTGATTTAATATATAGCAGGTTTCTTTCATTAATTTTCCTGACATGGCCGAATATGTGTGCCACATCTGAGCAGAAGTAGGAGGTGGGTTATTTAAATGGAGTTTCACAAATAGAAAACGAAGATTAAGCAGCCTAGAACTTCATTTCTCAGGACTTCGTTAATTAGAATAGCTGAAAAATTATTAATTTTAAATTAGGATAACAAGACCGTAGCTATAACTAAACCAAACACTCGCTATTGAATGAAATTGATAATTGAAACGTTAAGTTGCACAAAACACGCAGATTATACGTGCTCCGGTATAGCGGGGAACGCCTTATTTAATGCAAAAGAAATGAGCATATGAATGAAGTAATGACAGAGCAGGGGACCATTTAACAAATACCTATTGTAAACAATGAAACTAAGTCTTATTTTTGTCAACGGCTTTTTTTTCTATTTTATTCCAGTATAGCTTTTTCTTTTATCTGTAGGTCGTTTTGTATTTCCTGTCAATGATTTTTCCAGAAATATAGATATATGCGATGCTTTACGATGTGTAATTATATATAAAAGAATAACTTCTTGTATGGGATTTTCTATTATTTTTCCTTTTTCAATTGCTATTACTGGCCTTTGACCAATGACACTGTACACTGAAGTGACAAAAGTCATGGGATACCTCTTAATATCGTGTCGGCCCTCCTTTTGCCCGGCGAAGTGCAACAACTCGACGTGGCATGGACTCAACAAGTCGTTGGAAGTCTTCTGCAGGAATATTGAGCCATGCTGTCTCGATAGACGTCCATAATTGTGAAAGCGTTGATGGGGCAGGATTTTGGGCACGAACAGACCTCTCGATGGTGTCCCATAAATGCTCAATGGGATTCATGTCGGGCGATCTAGGTGGCCAAATCATTCGTTGGAATTGTCCAGAATTTTCTTCAAACCAATTGCGAACAGTTGTGGCCCGGTGACATGGCGCATTGTCATCCATAAAAATCCCATCGTTGTTTGGGTACATGAAGTCCATGAATGGCTGCAAGTGATCTCCAAGTAGCTGCACATAAGCATTTCCAGTCAATGTTCGGTCCAGTCGCACTAGAGGACCAAGTCCATGCCATGAAAAAACAGCCCACACCATTACGGAGCCACCACCAGCTTGAACAGTGCCTTGCTGACAGTTTGGGTCCATGGCTTCGTGGGGTCTGCGCCACACTCGAACCCTACCATCGGCTCTTACCAGCTGAAATCGTGACTCATCGGACCAGGCCACGGTTTTCCATTCATCTAGGGACCAACCGATATGCTCACGTGCCCACGAGAGTCGCTGCAAGCGATGTCGTTCTGTCAGTAAAGGCACTCGAGTCGGTCTTCTGCTGGAATAGCCCAAGAAATCCAAATTTCTCCACACAGTTCTAGCAGACACGTCCATTGTACGTCCCACATTGATTTCTACGGTGATTTGACGCAGTGTTGCTTGTCTGTTAGAATTTACGACTCTTTGCAGACGTCGCCGGTCTCGATCTTTAAGTGCAGGCGGTCGACCACTGCGATGTCCATGGTGGGATGTTATGCCTGAAATTTCATACTCTCGGCACACTCTTGACACAGTGGATCTGGGAATGTTGAATTCTCTAACGATTTCCGAAATGGCATGACCCATGCGTCTAGCTCCAACTAACATTCCGCGTTCAAAGTCTGTTAATTCACGTCGTGCGGTCATCATCACGTTAAAACCTCTTCACATGAATAACTTGAACAGAAATGAAAGCTCTGTAAAAGCACTGCGCATTTATACCTGTTCTATGCGATGCTACTGCCATCTGAAAATTTGCATATTGCTATCCCATGACTTTTGTCACTTCAGTGTATTTCACTAGAATGTTAGAGAAATGTCGGGCAATAAAATACCTTCAGACAACTATTTTTTTGAGCTGCCGGCACAAAAGGGGCTGCACTTTGACATAATAGGCAAATAAAAAAAATAAGAAAGAGTACCATTGAACTTAGAAGGAATGAAATTATTCTTATGACATAACATTAAACTGCAGGTTATGTAAATAACATACGTTTTATAATCACAAGGCTTTGTTTTAAAATTAATCGCCAGATATTGAAAGACTTTATATACTGCATAAGGGCATTAAATATAAATTTTTGAATTTATATATACTACTTGGAATATAGTATTTCAAAGTCTTCAATAAATAAAAAGGGGAAAGAAATTAGTCTGTACTACTATTTAATACTCATGTATGTCTTTCTAAATTTCCAATTCGCAGAAAAAAATTGCCTTAAAAAAATTGAACCTTACGTAGCTAATATTTCCGAACTCATACATACATTGCAGGTTAAGCATGCTCAGGAAAATGGAACTTAAAAATATATATATACTAGCTGACCCGGCCACGCGTTGCTGTGGCTAAGGTATGGGTTAAACTATAATGCTTCAATAGAAACGAAAAACTTTGTTACCGTTATAGAGATAATCACTCTAAATTTTAATATTACACATGTAAAAGTTCACAAATTACAGTAAAACCTTTTTTTATTACAATACAATTGAAAGACAAAATCACAAAAAAATGAATATTGTATAACTTAAAAACCCGAAGGTACAATATTTACGAAACAGTCGAATTTTGAATCGCAAACTATGAGGTGTATATTTATGGTACAAAGTAATGTGACTGTAAAAATAGTGTGTATAGAAATAATTTTAATCTTTGCATCTAAATACAAGATATTAAAAAAAGTTTTACTGTTATTTGTAAATTTTACCTGTGTAGAATTGAAAATTAGAGTGATTTAGTTAAAAATTTTATATACTGAGCGAACTACCGTACTACCTGCGGTTATAAATGTGCAAATTGTCGTCCAAGAATACATTTGTATTTACTAAAGAAAAAAATAAATAAAAAATAAGCTATAATAGTAATAATTTGAAAACTTATGAAAGCAGAGAGGTACGTTTAGAAAATACAATTCTGAGCAAAATCACTCTAAATTTTAATATTACACAGGTAAAAGTTCACAAATTACAGTAAAACCTTTTTTTATTACAATACAATTGAAATACGAAATCACGAAAAATTGAATATTGTATAACTTAAAAGCCCGAAAAGGTACGATATTTACGAAACAGTCGAATTTTTAATCGCAAACTATGAGGTGTATATTTATGTTACAAAGCAATGTGACGGTAAAAATTGTGTGTATAGAAATAATTTTAATCTTCGCACCATAAAACAGTACATTTTCCTTCCTAAGAATTTGTTTTTTGAATAGTAAATACCAAATGAATTGTTGAACGATAATTTGCAAATTTAGTGCTGCAGATGGATACGCTTATCAAATACAATTCTGAACTAAATCACTAAAAATTTAAATATTACATAGGTAAAAGATCACATAATGCAGTGAGCCTTTCTTTGTCTAAATACACCTGACATAAAAATCACTAAACAATATGAAGATTTTATAACTCAAAGCTCGAAAAAGGTACGATATTTTTCACTAAAATAATTTTCCTAATAACATATTTGTACCTAAACATGAGTGAAAAATATTTTTAAAACATGCAAAATAGCATATGTTAAGTATCTAAACTGCTTTAATAAATTGAATTCAGTAAAGGAGAAGTAAGCAAATAATACTTATCCGAATATTGATTTAATAAGACTTACACGCACAATTTAAATTAAGAGAATCGGGACGAATATGCCAGAAACCGATTCGACATCCTTGATCGTTACCACTATTAATTTTTGCTTCCGAAGCAACTGACAACCCAGCAATAGATTTTATCTTATAGAAGTTAAAAATACAGAAAAGTTGGTAGCTAAATAGATAATTTACAATAAAAAATATATTTCGGTGCTAAATTGAGATAAAAATTATCCTATCATTTAAGTTGGACCAAACTGAAACTGCGTGCAAAATTTGGTTAAAATCGGTTCAGTAGCTGAGGAGTCCATTGGCCACAAACACAGGGACACGTAATTTTTATATATTAAGATATTTTTACAGCAAACGCCGGTTAATTTAATCTGTGACTTTTTCAATCAACCGCTTTAGGGAATCAAATAGTCTAAAACAGAACAAAATATAATTCTGTTGAAGGACCTGCTTTATTGCAGCGAAACTGGGCAGAACAAGCGTGATTCTGTCACTCGTCTGTCACTCTAACCGGAAACTGTGGACAGAACTGAAGGGTTTGGAAGATGAAGAGGCTATGTTACATATTTTATAAGTACACTCTGAACAATGGTAAGCAATGGATACAGGTAATCAAATAAAACTCGGCACATTAAAAAGTAGATGACATACGACCAACTTCATACGTTCACTTAACGATAAAACCAGAAAACAAAAATGGTGCAACAACTGCAACAATGAAACTTTGAACTTTAATTACTCGCAATTTAGGTTTTGTAGCACATTCCCTTCATCTTCCAACCCCTTTAGTTACTAGCAAGAAAATTAATATTGCTCCAACGAAAACAAAAGGCAGACTTTAAAGCTATAGCAGGGGAAAATCCAATGTGAGAGCAATGTCGTAGCTACAAAGACCTTTAGTACACAGTGCGTACGCTTTCAGGTTAGGTCTTATCTAATAACAGTTTAACAAGTTTTAGGACTTTAAGGCATTTTGTACTAAGAGGTTTGTTACAAATGTTGTTAGACACTTTCATTACAGAGGATGAATGTAAACCGATTCATTTTTTTTAATGTCGTTTTGCTGCTTCAAAACAAATCGTTCATTTCAAAATTGTTCATCGTTCAAGCGTTTAATTTACCCCCATGACAATCTTCTAATAATTGTTAGTACATATGAGCAACGAAATACCTTTACTCCTTATAGCATCATCACAAATATCATATGGACCCTATTCACGGTTTGGCAACGGTCTTCGTTTGCGGGTATTTATATCTAGTTTCACTAATCTTGATTGGTTCCAAATCTTAATTTCGTCTGCTAGGTTCGGTCAATACCCGCAATGACGTCACATGAATAGAGTCCATATGCCCTTATATTTTAGCCCCTCATGTACTTCTGCGGGTGGCAATTCTAAAGTGGCATGAGTAATTTCGTCAATATTTTTCAAGAGCTTCAATTTGGAATTCTGTACAGTTCAATTTATTTTTTTAGTTTGACTTCTACCCTAGGAAAAATACGATACCGAAGAATTTTCGCCCCAAACGCATTGAATAACCAATTCTTACTCTCCTAATATAAGTAATCTCAAGGATATAGAAATATCCTTCCGGATAAAAGTCCTTCAGCTACCTGTGCAACTTAGAGCATTGTCTGTATTTTTACCCCCTAATTCCATGGTTGCGGTTGGAATCAAAATCTTATAACCCTCACTGATATTATTCAGAACAAAATTTTCAACTTTATTAGAGTTGACATGTACTTTATCCTTAAAATTATTTTTATAACACAAAGCAACATTGTTTCTTTGGGCAAAATGTGCATGGTTTATCACTTTTAGGGTAGTCCGTCATTCTATGAAATGGTTTCAAGCAAATGAAACACCTTCCGGTACATGCAATACATCGCCAACTCGGCCATTTCGATCCATGGACAGCTGTTTCGAGCTTATGCTCTCATCAGCATGGAATACGAAAGTAGTCGAGTTGGAGGCAAAAATCCTCTTATATAGCAAAGAGGGCCAAAAAAACTGGTAGCTAATGGGAAATTAGAAATACCAGCGAGCGACCGCACCCCCTGCTTTATATCTTCCGGTATGTTTCAAAATTTCTTTTTTTTCGTCAACAACTTTCGCTATTATGATCTGAATTCAAATAAAACATACAACCTTTATCAAGATGTGTCAATAATTCAACTGCAGTAGGAGTGATTTTAATAGATCATTTACGAATTGGATTTTTTAAAAAAAATCTTTGTTTTGTCAAAGGTAAATTTATTCTTTTTTAAATTTAGAATATTTTGATCTTGGGGAAAATTGGGTTTCTGCTTTTTGTCGCGAGTAAATTCTTTCTTTAGTCTCAATTTCAATTCGAATAAACTCCATTAAATCTCGAACACTCAAACTTGTTTCCCGGAATTGTTCTCGCGTAAATCTGAATGTTAAATCAGACGGAAGAACTTCCAAGATCAAGGGACAAAGTAATGTACTATGTGTGTCAGCAACAACCTTCAACAGTTCTAGACTTCTTCTAATTTCAACAATACATTCGTCATAAAGAGCACAAAGTGCGCGTAAATCCTAAAAATTCTTTACACATTGAATATTTAACAAATTATATAAGTGATCTTGGACTGAATCTGAATGTTTTCCAAAACCAGATTGAAGAATTTCAATCCCAACAGCATAGTCCATGTTTCCGCTGTCAATGCAAATCCGCTCACTGCATTTGCAGCCGAACCACCAAGTAGAGATTTAATACACGAAAATCGGCCAGTATCTGTCGACGAAGGATTTTCATATGAGCTGCATTTTCTAACTGACTCCAAAAGTTTAAATATCTATCTCTTTCCCCGAAATATTTACCAATGTAAAGCAAGTTATTGATTAAATTGAAACCTTCGAACCCTGAAAAATTTTGATTAGCAGATGGGCTATCGTTATTGAATTTAAAGATTTTCCGATCAATTTTTAATTTTAACGTATGCATTCTATCACTGTAGTCTGCACAGCCGAAAATTTCACTCTCAATACTCTTTTCACCTGTTAAAGGCAAAATTTGTTGATCTAAATCTTTCAAAAGTGCAATTTTTTTTCGTCTAACTAATTTTTCAAATCATCAAAGCCTTCAATGGGTGTTCTTGTATCATTAAGTTTTGTTTCAATTTTATGAAAAAGGCGCGTAGCTAGTGTTTGATACGAAGTTCGTAGCGATTTTAATGATGTTAAGTCCATAATGAATGGAAATAAACAATGTCATATATCAATAACGTAAAAGTGAGAATTTTACTTACCCCTTTCAAAGAAGGTTCAATTGTCCAAAGATATTCTGGTATCCGAATTTTGGTAGTCCACATTTTCAATTATCTGAAAGTTCCCGTAGTAGCGGCACCAAAAAAATTGTTCAATTTAACTAAATCAATTAAGAGAGCAATTTCAATTCAATGAAAAATATCAGTTCAAAAACGAGATCAGCCTTTTGTAACAAGTTGAATTTTAGAACTGAAGAACATCTTTACAAGTAAACACACATCAAAAAAAAGATTATAATCAACATTCGACATCGACGATCAAGCATCGATTCGAAAGAATCTGATTTTAACAGCTGCTCGAAATACGACATCAAAGAATCAAAAAAACCTCAATTCTGCAAGAAACCCCGATCTTTCTTTCTTTCTCTTGTTGTTGAGGCCTTTGCTAAAGAAACCCCGATGTTTACAACAACGTCCTCTTTTTCGAAACGCCGTGCTGCCAACATCTCATCGAAACTTCTTGAGTGCTCGTGACACCCAATAACGTATGCTATATGGTCGCAGGTTCGAGTCCCACGCTGCCCATGGTTGTTATTTCATCCTCTCCGTGCTGTTTGTCAGGAGGCAAGGCGCATCGTACGCAGTCCTCATGTATGTCGAAGCTCATGGCTTCTGTATATATAAAAAAATTAAAAAAAAAAACATATGTTGGATAGTTTTCCGATTACTTTAAAGTTGTTTTCATTTTCTCAATGTGTTTGAATTTTACCCCACACGTCATGTTAAAAGAGTCTATAAAAGGTAATTGATTAAGCATGTTTTGTTAAATAAGCAAATAAAAGCATTCAACTTCTTTCAGATGGCGTAATGTTAGACACTTATTGAAAAAAAATCAAATATTTTGGGACCACGTGGGCCTGGAGGTATAGTACTCTCCTCGTAAACAAGTGGTCACAGGTTCGAACCCCGCCTTGCCCATGGATGATGTTTCATCCTCTCTGGGAATTAAATCTGTCCTGTGTTTGTTAGGAGGCAAAGCGCATAGTACGCAGTCCTCATGTATGTTGAAGCTGGTGGCTTCTGAACAAAAAAAAAAAAAAAATCAAATATTTTAAGTTGCTTTAGACTTTATATATAGTGCAGTTAAAAATTGCGAAATGTCTTTCTATTTTACATCCGAGCCCTTCCTGATATTACATATTAGAGGAATGAAAAACAAAATAAAAAAAAGTCATCCAGTACTAAGTAAGTGCGAAGAAATACTTAGCAATCAGTTGAAACAAACTATATGGTTAGTTATTTCTCTATGTCCGTTTTGGCATCTATTCGCTTCTCCTTTTTCTGAAACAACCGATATTTTATTGCAATTTTCTCAGACAAAGTCTGGGAACTTATAAATGTTAGTAATTACACGTAACGGATATATTGTTCTTCCTTTTTTTCTTTTCCCGCTGCGACATTGTCAACTTTCTCCAGCGGGAAACATTAAATTGGAGCATAGCACCTTATCAAGACTAGAACGATAAATCAAAAAACAATTTTACGGTTCTAATGTTTATAATTCCTAACTTACCAAAAAAAAGAATACATTTGAGAAATTGAAAATTGTTTTGAATCTTTTGCGTCGTTGAAAAATATTAGCACTACTCTCGCGTCTCATATTAGCTTCGTCAAAGTCGAAATTCAAAAGTACAGTGAACTCTCACTTATACACCGCTTCATTTATGCGCCTTTTTCACTCATACGACGATTTTAAATGGTCCCAACATATTCCATAGCAAAATAATGATGGTATCATTCTTTTATGCGTTGCTCTAAAGATAAATATTTCACTTCTGCGCCAAATTTTTCGTAAATTGTATAAAAGATTGTTTATTTCTTTAAAAAACAAGCATTCTTCTTCGCTTTCCTCTTCAATCTTTCGCCTTTAATGCTCACGGAAGGCATTTTTTCCACATGAATTAGAGTTCGGAGAGGAACAATTACCTATTATGAAACGTTTTAAAGGGAGTAATTTGCAATTAGGTATGCTACAATGTTTGTTTTCTCTTTATCATTGTGGTTATGTTACAGTAATTGCCAAACATTAATAATATGTCCCTTGTCTATAGAAACATTCTTATTCATTCTCTCGTTAGAACCTATGTTGTGTTTTAGTCCTTTAAATAGACTTGTTCGCTTATACGTCTCTCTCACTTATGCGCCTTTTTATGTTGGTCCCTTGGGCCGGCGCATAAGTGAGAGTTCACTGTAATTAGCTTTTTAAATAGAGAATTTACTTTAAAAAAAGTAAACTCGTGCAATACCTCACCGATTTGATTATTCCATCCGTAGACTGCAGTTTCGTGCTTGTTAGCATTCATCAGCCTGGAATAGGAAGTAAGTGAGCCTCCCCGTTTCTTCATTCAGCTCGGTAACTTCTTATGATGCAATGTCGGCTGATCAGTGCCAACAAGTACGAAACTGCAATCATTGGATGGAACAACCCAGATGGAGGTGTATTGCACGGGTTCCTGCCTTAGCCTTGAATTGGGAACGTAACTACAGCTTTATAATGAATAAAATATTTTCTTTCTGATGGAATAGGGTTAGAAGTTTTTACATTTTACAGACCTAGTGCCAGACCCTGATATTTTTCCTTTTGGCACACTGTCGGCGGATGCCACTACCCAGAGAGTTTTGACACCCAGTTTTGCCACCTAATAGCCTCAAACTCTAGTCAATGTGAAACTGAACAAGAAATTTAATTTTGTCAAGAGCTGCATAATCAACCGATATGAGCATGGTCTATTTTCCACGTCTGGTAAGTCCACCAATTTTTGAGCCTGATTTAACCCTATACCGCATAGCGTTGCCAATTGGATATATGGACTATTTTTCCTTATGACCATGCGTAACGCAACTCATGCATAAAAAGCAAGTATTAGGTATCTTTAAAGCAAATATAACCACCTATCCTCAAAATTATTTTTTTCAAAATGTGTTCTGATGTTTTCTTATTACACTAAAAAACATTATGTCTTTCAAAGAACAAAAAATCATGCAGTGTAGGGTCAAAGCTGCGTCCTCCGATGTTCGAGGACAATGCCCAGCCACTAGACCACTCTGTTCTCTGAGAAAACCGAAGACTACTATTTTAAGGATTATTATAATGAACGCTCTATAGTAAGTTTCCTGGAGGGCAGATAACAGTGTCGCGAGTGATAATTCCTTATCATAAATTTGAATAGTTTTGTAAGGTTGTTCGACAACTACAACACAATAGAAGTCAAAGCTTACCGAAAACAACCGTTTCCACAGTGGAGCGAGGTCTCTTCCTTTAAAACTTGAAGCAAATTGAGATTGAAAAAATTTGGAAAAAGGTTCATCCATGTGTCGGCTGTGTTTCCATCCATAAAATTAAAAATTCAATTCCATAAAATATGTTATTTGTAACGCTAAAACACGTGTCTGCGGTGTTCCTGCACATTTTTCCTTTTAACGCTGTTTTATTTGCTTTTATTACGTATTTAAATGATTGCTGCACATTGTCTGTAGAATATAGCTGTGCATAACTTATGATTTATGAAATTATTAAATGCAGCACTTCATTAAAAAAGTTCAACTTATTAAGCAACACTATTTCTATTGCGAAACCTGAAGTAAAAATTATTGCATGATAAAACAATTATCATATTATTACTCCATATCATAATTAAATTAAAAGTTATAGCTTTGCGCATAAAATAGATATTCATAGATCTTCGTGCCATAATTATTTTACGAGAGTAAAAATACCATGTTTTGAAAGCATTTTATGACACACCCTTTTAATTTAAATGTTTTGAAATCAATTACAGCGGAAATGAGAATCCAAATCTTGTTTCTATTTAAGAAACCCCTTTTTAAAAACCATTTCAAGCCCCAGCAACAGAAAAGATATTGGAAACACTAACAAGAGAGTTGTGTTAGGGAGCCAAATGAAAAATAGTTATTGACTCGGTCGGACTCAATACTGTAAGCTCTTTGGAAGAAAAACTTCGGTATTTTAATTAAAAAGCTCCCAAGAGGAAATTTAATTTCCTACTGTAAAAAGAGTTAATTAAAACAATGCTGCAAAAAAATCCATGCATGCGCTTATTAATCTCACTCTCAGAAAAACTGTCAAGGCAATTTATTTTAACTGATACAAAATGAAGAGTAGATTTATTTATAATAACAGCCGTATGGTTAATGAGAACTATACGCTCACATTTTGAAGTGAAAAGTTGTAAAGCGATTTTAATGAGAAATCCCTTTTGGAAAGCAAATTCTTTTTAGTTTCTTGACCTGATTAGTAATAAGTAATCCAATATGGATCACTGAAATTACTCAGTGTAATTCTCTTTTTTTCAGATAAATTAAAAGTTCTTTCAATCACGAATTGCAGTCAAGTATGGACTATATTGTATGTTTCTAAAAGTTAAGTCGCACAAATTTTAGTTTACCTTTTCATATTTCTTATTCGCTTTAAATATCACAATAAATGGTATTTTATTTTTCAAACACTCGGCAGAAAACCAATTATATTTATCGTCAGCATCATTTGTTAGTTGTTTAATACTAATTTGCATTTTTGTTTCAGCTTTTTTTTTCTTTGTGGCAACTGTATTATATGCAATACACCGCCAACTCGGTCATTTCGATCCATGGACGTGCACGGATCGAAATGACCGAGTTGGTGGTGTATTGCATGTTCCTGCCTTAGCCCTTGCTTAGGGGCGGTTACTCACTGCTTTAAACTCTATTATAATTTGCTGTTAAATTTTATAATTTTATTCTATTCTAAGAATGATTAAGGTATGCAAAAATGGTTGATGAAGCATATTTTTAATACAATTTAATAAAATGCTTTTCTTCTTGACGACATGATTTATTTTTAGTGGATTCTTTTACTCTATGAAGCAATTTTTAATCGAACTATAGCTTGGAACGTGACAAAAAAAAATGCAGTTAGATTTCTAATTAACCACCTATGAAGATTTTTATCGTGCAATTGAGCTTTTTGTGCTCCTAATTACCTTCTGGCGTTTGGGAGGGTCAGGGTTTGGTCAAACAGTCCTTACATGAATATAAATTCGCTTGTCAATATGTATTGAAAATTAAGGTTAGGAGGGTTGATCCTCAAAATTCCCCACCAGGCATCGTTGGGAGTCCCCCCCCCTCCCCCACAGTAACCATTTTCGCCTACTTTCCCGTTAAAGTAAAAGTAAGACTAAAAAGGCATTAAACATGGCTTAATGCATCTTAACAATGTCGGTAACTCTAAAAAAAGTCAATACAAAATTTTCAAAAAAACTAGTAAATATTGAAAAATTGAAAATTTGACAGTAAAGTATTGAGATGGGATATATGTGAGTCTGTCTGTCTATCCCCCTAAATAACTTTTGAATGAACATTTCGAATTGAACAAACTTTTTGTTAGAAAGATCTCTGTGAAGACACACCATTCCCATATTTCACTTTTTGCTTTAAACAATTTTTTGTTCAATTTTAAACAGTTTGAGAAAACTTAATTTAAGACGAATGTAGAACCAGAAGTTTAAAGCGGATTTCCTTCAAAAAAACTTTGTCATAAAATGCTATTAAGAATGTATCGAAAATATATTTCTTTGAGTTTTAATCTGTTTTAAGGACTAAGATGCCTAGACTACAACTCTATTTCCGCAGCCATGGCAGAAATGCAGGCTATGGAAAAAAAAAATCACGAATTCCTACTATTAGAGTTTTAGAGCATTTAACACCGAAGTCATAGCAGAAATTCTTTTGACTCCGACTATAGACTCCGGACATGTCAACTCCAACTCCTCGACTCGAACTCAGCAAACATAGTAGAAAAGCGGGAGTGGGGGTGGCACCCTACTCTTAACTGTACTGTTTTTTACGAGTCCTACTCTTAAAAGAAGGAACTGTGCAGACTATTTTTTTTCCTTGGCAGACGATATTTCAGAATAAAAAAAATACTCATTTACGAACGAGGTTTTTTTTCTATTTTGATAAAATATGTTTTGATGTGCTTTCTATATGTTAGTCTTTTTGAAAACAATTAAGACTTTTTTTTTTTTTACGAAAGAACTACTTTAGCTGCATTGTTTAAAAGGTGTTACAACTTTGTTCGTTCATTTACTTTTTACGTATCTATTTCATCAATTTTTAGAAACTAGCTTTAATTGTTAAAAAAGTAAACGACATAATTTGCAGTCTCAGATAAAAAAATATTGACCATACGCTAGAATGCAGATATCCGTATACGGGAAAGTAGCTTCGTTTACTTCTTGACAGAGCTTGTTAGCTTTCGAAGTTAGCAATCCATAACATTAACTAATACTGTACTAAGGACAGTGGAAGAAACTTGAGAGGGTGATAAACCAAAATGAAAAAAAAAAATAATTAAGTATACATCTTAAGTATGATTTTGAATATATTTTCTCTTTCAGGGTAAATCGTTATTCACAACCTATAATTTAAGAGAAAGATATATTTGAAGGGGCATGTGGATAAAAGTGATATGTGACAATTTTGGAAAAACTTACCATGGATGAAGGTAATAAGGCAGGCCTGTCATTTAGGGGGGAAGGGAGGGGTCAATTGCCCCCCTCCCCCGACTTTGGGAAATCGATGTATTGACCTATAAGTGGGCGTGGTTTTTGCCCCTTTTTGGTAAATTTTGCATTGTGTATGCATCTTTTGCCCCTCCCTGGAAAATTTCGAAATGACGTCCCTGTGATAAGGTAATCATTTTCTTTTTGAAAGTTTTTTTCTAGAAGTTAAAGAAATTGTCACACATCACCTTTATTCACTTGGTCCTTCATTTACGTATGCAACTGATAACATAGCTTTTCTTAAGAAAGTATAATTCATGTATCAAACCAAAACCTAAACGCAGAACATCGAGGATAAAACATAGACGAGCAATCTTTCTCGATCTGTTGACAGTCTAATAACGCTTCCAAAGCCAAGAGCAAAGCAGATGGACAGTCGCATAGGTCATCCCTTCCTTGATGACTGATGACCACTTTTCCCTCTTGACCTTCCAGACCTTTGCAATCTTTTTCTACAAAAAGCAATTTTTCTCTCTCTCCTTATTTTTTGTTTCACCTCGTCCATCGTAGAGCTGTTTTTTATGTTGACTTTCGCTTGGCTAGTAATAAATAACGGCAGACTCAGCAAATAGCAGCTATCGAATGAGCCAAGGGATGAATTCTCGCGCCAACACATTAATCTCCGGCCACAATAGAAATAAAGGGGGCGTGTCGGGGGAGAATCGGGATTGAATTAATACATTAAGGAACTTTTCAGCACTTTTTTTTTTCGGGTAAAGAATGATATTTACCTTGACCCGGCAATCCGAAGTAGGTTATTAATCTTTCTTTACCCCGAATTCATTGAACACTTTTCTAACTGTACCTAAGAATGTATCGATTGTGTTTCTTGGTTATGTTGTATATCAATTAGTATCTTTACTGATAATGCAAGTATGGAAAATAAAAAAGGGCCATTCAAATAGTAAGATTGCTAATAGTAAACAGAGGAAAGTATAAAATAGGAAAGATTATCAATGAGATGGTAGGTATATCATCTTTTAATTAATGATAAATAAGTGAGTAGTGTACTATTAATCGAAATGTTTCTTTTTTACCATTTTAAATTAGTTTACTAATTTTACAATTGTTATATATGCAAGATTTTCTTTAAAAAATAAATATTAACGAAATAAAAGATTTCTTCTATCATTTACGAAGATACAAAACGTGTAACTTTAAAAGAACATTAGAATTGAAGAAAAAGTTAACCAAATCACAAGATTATAAATACGAATGGGGTGCAAATAATCAGTTTTATCGTGGTTACCTTGAACTCACCAAGACCTTAGAGGTTAAATTATGAAAATAAAATAAAATTTTACAGCCGATTAAAACTGATTGAATTTAAAAAATCTGGAATTTTTGTAAGAATAAATTTGTTTCTGCCGCATACATTGCAATCATGTTTGTAAAGGATCTGCAATAAACCTACTTAATGCCAAGATTAGAGATTGCAGATAGCACCTTATATTATATAAGTAGGAGACAGTCTAAAAACGGGTAAGCTTTTGGACTCTCCCCCCTTCCATCACTCTCATCATTAGTAAAAATTTAAGGGACTAATAAGTATTTTCACGCATCAACGTATCGGACTTAAAAAGCTCTTATCTCTGAATTATTCCGCTTTCCCCCAGCCGAAGAGTAAGTTCGCAATTCTAATTGGAATAATTCGTTTCTTTCTGCATAGAAATTTTCCTTATCGTGGTTAGTAAAAACCTGCAATAAGATAATTTAAAGGTCAAATCAAAAGTCTTACCCGAAAACCTCGTGAATAGTGTAATAATGAAAAAGTTTAAATAGGTTTTACTATAATGCAGACAGACTGAATAGGTTTCAGAAGTTAGGGCCATGCTCCACATCAGCGTAAAACGCGACCGAAACTGAAGGCAGAAACCGAAAATCCGGGTACTTTCCGTAGGAACACCATTGAATCCATTTTACGCTTCTGCCTAATTTTTCTGCTTTACGTCGCTGTGGAGCATGGCCCTTAATCTTTTAAATATTTAACTCCGAAACAAATGCATACATCCCAAAATGTGTCAAAAGGAAAACCAGTAAAAATTAAGATATCTAATGAAGCGCTTATCCGCTGAGTGTAACCTAAGCACAATCTGGATTTTTACCATTTATATTTCTATATCAAAAGTAATTTTTTTAATCAATATTAACATTCATGATGTAAGAATCTACAAACTCAAATCTTCTCTTAAGTGACACGAGTCGTCGCTTTGGAAGAATAACGCTGCAACTCAAGAACGCTTATTTTTCAGGAGAGCAATTTTTAACTTTTCAGAAACTTCTATCGCGCTTGTGCTCAAAACTATTGTGACTATTTTAATGAAACTAGCATTAACCCTCGTGGGTCCCTCCCATTTCAGTTACACTCAAGACCCTTGGGGTCATAAACGACCCCAATGCTTCCTTTAATTAATTCATTATAATTATTGAATGTTACATGCATTATTTAAGTTCACACACTTTTTAATGCTAAAAAAACAAAAAATAAAAAGATACAATTAAAGTAAAATTTAGTTTATGAATTAAAATTATAATTTTAGAGCAAAACTTACAATAACTGTACATTTATTTACATCTGTTACAGATCTGAAAAAACATGATTTTTGCAAGTGAATTTCAAACACTTATGACATTTTTCAATGCATTTTCTGTCCAGTTCTCTTGGACAAAAGTTGCAACGTCCTCTTTTTTGGCCTTCTGGGGAAGTGACCCCAAGGGTCTTATGTGCAAAAAATGCAATTTGGGAAAAATAAAACACAATAGCATTATTTTGAATAGAAAACTAGAAGAATAAAAGCCACAAAATGCCATTAAAAACAAATGGTTGATTAACAAAATATATTAAACAGAAATTGCATTGGGGTCACATATGACCCCAAGGAACCCACGAGGGTTAAAAAACCGCATTTTAATCTCTAGTGAAGGTAGTTTGAGTTACATCAACGTTCTCCAAAAATTGCTCTCTAGCGGATATTGTATTAATTGTAACCTTGTTCATCATAAAGAGCGATTTTTCTAAACAAAATGATATAAAAATGTCATTTTTCGATTTTAAAGATTTGCAGCGTTATTCTTCCAAAGCGACGGAGTATGCTTTATACCGGTGTATTCATCAAAAGATGATGCAATACTTATTTCAATTTAGTTTCTATTCAATGCAGCAAGTCCTGGCGTCTGACCATATTCAGCATTTGTGGCTGTTATATTATGTCGTTTCATGTAAATAGAAAATAAGCTGAAATTAAACCCGCGATATTAGTCTAACAAGGGGACCTTACAGGTTGTCACTCACCGATTTTCATGAGTTCTATATATTACTAGCTGACCCGGCAAACGTTGTTTTGCCATATAAATAATTTCCTAGTAATTTCTAGTGTAGACAAAAAAATAGCTTACTTATTGTAAGTATGTATGTATGGTCGAATGTGTATATTGTATGTATGTAAGAATGTGGTATATGCGTGAAATAAGCATGGAGCGCTGTGAACGATGAGGGAATATAAAAATAACAAAAGGCAAACATTTTTAAGTTATTATAATTTATTCCTTAAAATTACATATAATTAAACAATTACGACAGTAACACTATTTAACAATATCAATCTCTTAATGCTATAGCGTAAACAATATTTTTTGTTAGTCCATCTTTAGCTAACACAAACAAACTGGATGGTTTACCCACTCGAGAGCATGCCACGTATAATTGTCCGTGTGAAAAACATGGTGTTCTCAAATCTAAGCCACAGACATCGTTTGACCTTGGGATTTGTTGATAGTCATTGCAAATGCCAATCTAATCGGAAACTGAATACGTTTGAATTGAATTGGCACATCTGTAGGTATAATAGGAATCCGTGGTATGAGTATATTTTCACCTCTGAACTTGCCATTTAAAATCCTGGCTTCGATCACGTTTTTCATTAATTTTTGAATGACTAATCGCGTATCGTTGCACAGCCGGGGCGGGTTCAAATTACGAAGCAAGATAATTGGAGATCCAACCTTTATTTTTTAAAAATTTGTGTCACTTTAATGGTCGTTCATACCCCCCCCCCTCTCGCAGTGAAAAAAACTTTACACAGCAGATTTTGCCTAATAACTCAACACTCATGGTGTTTGATACATTTTATTTGTTTGTAATGATGTTTTTTGGTCACAACCAATATGAAAATCACAAAAAATAGTTACTTGAATTTTTAACATATATTTATCTTCTTCAGAATTTTTGACTTTTAATTTTACCTTGAATTTGACGTAAATGCAAGGTATAAAATACAGAATTTTATAAAGGTACAAAAATTAACATAATATAATTTATAGTGTATATAATTTTTGAAAAAATAATATAAGTGCCGCAAATCAAAAACCATTTATTGCCACAATCGATTCAAAGACCCCAAAAATGGCGCAAACGTCCATAAGAAAATTCTACAGCATCGAAGGACCCCATTGCCAATTTTAACAAAGATCCGACATAAACTGTCATTTTGTACTATAAAAAATATGGGGTAGATCCCCATGAGGGGATGTACCTGCATAAGGACATTACAATCATTAAAAAAAAAAAACATGCAGCTGTTCGAAAAAATCCTTGCGGGCCTGGATTCGATCTCATTCCATCAGGAACTTCAACCTGACGCGTATAACCACTTGACCATTGGGTCGCTCATTGAAGTAAGGATTTACGATAACACATTGTTTTAAATGACATGACATGTTAAAAATTTAGGGGTCGACTACCCCTAACATTTAGGGGGATGAAAAATAGATGTTGGCCGATTCTCATAGATACTGGATAAGCACAAAAAATTTCATCAAAATCTGTCAAGCCGTTTGGGAGGAGTATGGCAACGAAAACTGACACGAGAATTTTATATATTAGGTGTAGAGGGACCCACCCTAAGTATTTTAGCAAAAGGATATTCCCCAATGCGCCTTAGTTTTCGAGATAAATAACGGTCCAAAGTTCAGCCCGAAGTTGTTATAGAGGTACGGTTGAGCAGTGGTCACAACATAAGGCCGCTGTTGTGACCACTGCTCAACCGCACCTATATAACAACTTCGAGCTGAACTTTGGATCGCTATATCTCTAAAAATAAGGCGCATTGGGAATATCCTCTTGCTAAAATACTTAGGGTGGGCCCTTCTACCTAATATATAAAACTCATCAAAATCCGTGAGTGACAACCTGTAAGGTCCCCTTGTAAGACTGATTTTACTTTTATGCCAAATTCAGACAAAATATCCAAATTTGCTTGAGGTATTTCAAAACTAAGATAATTGGTATAAATACATGTTTAGGGACACTAAATTATTGAAAAAACTAAGATATTTCCAACTATAAAACGCTAGAGGGAAGTTCTAACTAGTTCATAACTAGTTCAGACTAGACTAGTTCATAACTAGTTCAGACTAGACTAGTTCATAACTAGTTCAGACTAGACTAGTTCATAACTAGTTCAGACTAGACTAGTTCATAACTAGTTCAGACTAGACTAGTTCATAACTAGTTCAGACTAGACCAGTTCATAACTAGTTCAGACTAGACCAGTTCATAACTAGTTCAGACTAGACCAGTTCATAACTAGTTCAGACTAGACCAGTTCATAACTAGTTCAGACTAGACCAGTTCATAACTAGTTCAGACTAGACCAGTTCATAACTAGTTCAGACTAGACCAGTTCATAACTAGTTCAGACTAGACCAGTTCATAACTAGTTCAGACTAGACCAGTTCATAACTAGTTCAGACTAGACCAGTTCATAACTAGTTCAGACTAGACCAGTTCATAACTAGTTCAGACTAGACCAGTTCATAACTAGTTCAGACTAGACCAGTTCATAACTAGTTCAGACTAGACCAGTTCATAACTAGTTCAGACTAGACTAGTTCATAACTAGTTCAGACTAGACTAGTTCATAACTAGACATAACTAGTTCAATTCACACTTTGTCAAATATTTAATGTATATGCAGTTAGAGTATCTCTGATAAGTTCACTTACGATGGGATGAAGTTTGAATGATTTTTTAATTTGAAGCTAGCTTGTTTTGTTGCTAACTTGCTAGCATTTTGCCAAAAAAAAATCCTTTTAGCCCTTTCACGAGATACTCTTTGACCACGGATGCTATGAAATTTGCATTATTCCTAGTAATACGAGTCTATCTGCACGAGGGGAGAAAGTAAAAATTCGATTCTCGTGTTTGTTCGCTTTAATATGATTCTTCCTAATTTAGAGGCTAACCCACATCTGCAAGAGCTCGCATCCCTAAAAACTAATAGATGCGTCCATTTCCGGCTCTAAACCTGATGTTATCCTTTTCCATATTTTTCGTGGTCTGAAGTCAAACGCTTAAAATGTGTACTAGAGTCAAATTAAAGTAGTTCATAACGTATCAAAGATAAATCCAGTACGAAACCAAACCTTTTTGGCCCATTTTTCCCTAGTATAGAGAGTTTGTGCTAGTTCTGAAACTTAAATTTGAGTACAAAAAAGTTAATTTTGGTCAACAAATTTAACATTAGAGAAAAATTGAAATACTCCATTCGATCTCCAGCTGCTCAAAAAAAAAAAAAAGTTTGATCTGAAACCAAATTTAAAACTAGATACTCACAACTATATTTGGCAGAGTAGAATAAGGGTTATTTTAGAAGTTCAAACGAATTAACATTTACAAACTGAGTAAATGGTTAATTTTCCTCTTAAACGATTTAATACCTTAATTTTCGGGCAATCTAAGTGTTTCACAAGTAAGTTGAAGCTGCACAATAATATCAAATATTGAAGTCTCATCAAGTAAAGCAATACTGGAGAATATGGCAACTTGATAAGATCTAAGTAATACATTTTGTGAAGTTAATTAACAAGAATGGGGGAAATTTTAAACAAGCTCATTTCTCGTTACGTAGATCAGTCTGTCCAAACAAGTTTTAAAAACTAATATTTAAGAGTACAGAACTAAATACAAATAAATGCAAAATTTGAACTAAGTACAAATTTAAAAGTTTATTAAGAAACGCAGAAAACTTGTTTTACGTTTTTTGAAGGTTCAAGAATAGCTAAACCTTTAAACGTAATAAAAATTTATTAGCTTCAATACAATTTAACATTAAAAATCAACATTAAAAGTAGAGGTTAAACAATCAACAAGTTAAAGAATGAAGTCATTCCAGAGATTTGAACCAAAAGATATTTTCCTCTCCCCTTTCAGGAATCAACTTGCGAATATCTAAAAATATAAATATTTAAAAAACGTTAATGCATGAAGGAAATAATAGCTTGTTAACTTCTAATATGAAATTATAACTACCCTTATTTTGGACTTAGTCTAATATTTATTTTTAGCTGAAAGGAAAGGGATTAAAGTACTCTGAAGAAATTCTGCGTACGTTCATACTAAAAAATAGGTACTAAATCTAAGAATAGCTTTTCAGAAACCTTTACACAAATTAAAATATAGAAATTTTTTTAATCAATCTCTTTATAGATTTTGAAAATGAAACTAATTTTATAAAGTTGATGACTAAGAATATATTAAACTGTCATTTTGAAGAATTTTTAACTTTAATTCCTCGTGAAGTATTTTCAAATGCCCTTAGAATCCGCACAAGACTACAATAGCTACGAGTTTAATGTTCTAGTTAAGTCCTGTAAAGTAAATACTAATTCATAAAATTTCAAAAACCTCAAATAGGAAATTGAGAAAAGCATAAGATTTCTGTAGTCTGCCTTCATATTCCTAGAAAAGCTGGGAGCGTGAAGACTAGTTTTCGCTGAATAGAACATAAGGGCTGTAAAGACTGAAAAATTGTGTATCAAAGGAAAATTTGTATGAAGCAAGATCAAACTTTTGAAAAACTTTAAAATAGATGAAAGTGGATTGATATATAAAAAACAGGTTTTAAATCGCTATTTTATTATAATACGCTAGTGTCCCCCCCTGGTATACGAGTACACTAGAAAGATTAATACATTTATAGCCATATTAAAAATTTTGTAGAGATATATGCTAGGACAGCACATGTCCTTTCCTCTGTTAGGGAAATACTGGAAAGCTTTCCCAGGAATAACAAGTTTCCATGAAACCGCAGTAGAAATTTACAGAATTTAGTAGGCAAATACTTTTGCCAATTTGAGGACAAATTAAAGTTTTAGAACCCTTGAATAGTTTAATGCTCAAACCAGCAGTTCATATGCACTAAAACACTAATTTCATGCTTACCTCCCGTAAAAATGATAGGTTTAGTTGTGTTTGTTTTGATATCCTTTTTAGAGATGTATAAACTCCAGAACAATCCACGCTCAACATCGTTTGTTACTCCGCCAAGAGTATAAACTGCCGGAGTATTTTGAGAGTAGTCTATTTCAAACCTAAAACAAAAAGTTTCGGATTTCATCATTTAACACATTGGCATGAGATAATGCTTGGATGAATAAAGAAATTAAATGTAACTAATCTAAGATCAAAACTGATATAAGAGTAATTTTTGAAACCTGAACTTTGACATTAAAATTTTTATCTGTTTAAATATAAATAACCATTGCAGAAAAGTATGACTTAGGTTGGTAAAAACTGAGACTTAATAGCCCAAGTCGCAGATTCCCAATGGAGAAAAACTAGTTCCTTACTACCGCCATTAATTTACCCCAATTCTGAAGTTAATCTTCATTTAGTCATGACACATTTAAAAAAAGCTGTCCATTATCAGATAAGAAATTGTACTAAACAAATATGCTTAAGAAAGGGGCCGGAAATTTCCCGCGTAGCTCAAGTGTTAAGGTCCGTAATACATAAGACACTTGATTAACTCTAACACCTTAGAGAATCAAAAGTATCTAGAATACTGTCGATAAGCTAAAGTCGAAAATTCTTCCTCTATGATCAAAGCATTGTAATTTGGCTTTCCGAAACTGCGTCTGATATTGTAAGGAAAGTGACTTACTTGAACAATGGATTTGCTTGCTCAGCCAGCTTCATTACCTCCAAGAAGTTGGACTCTTTTGCAACCTTTAGCATTATTGTCTGAGACATTTCAACTGGAGAACCAAAATACAGCGAGTACTGAACGTAATGTTTTTCACCAGTAGGCTTCTTCAACGTATCCATGTCTGTTATAGCTGAAAATGAAATTCATTTAGTATTTGAACTTCAGTGAGTTTGAGACTACAGTTTTAGTACAAGATCCGACTTTGGTTTTACTATCTTCGTAGAGTTTCCTAACATGTTTACATTTAAAAATGTCGATAAAAATATTACAAACAAAATGGTATTTACTAAGTAAATGTGCCCCTATCATAGGGTTATCGATTTTAAAATTTCAATAATGCAGTCATCTTGCAGATTTTCTGCAGGTATCTATGTTTAAAAAAATTGTAGAAAGCTGCAAAATTGCTGCAGTTTTGCAAATTTTTTTTTAAAGCACATAATCCTGCGAGGCAAATAATTTCTTAATCATAAAAAAATATTGCGTAAATTTAGATCACTTCTGAATTCCAAAAATTTGCTGAAAAACCAAAGTTTGTCGACTACCAGAACTTCAAATCGCGACAACCCTATGGTTGGATCACTTGTCTTTTGATAGCCATATACCATCGTGATATTAATATTTTCACCTATTTTTTTAGGTATAACTTATTAGTCAAGTCTTTGAGGGTCAACCGAAGTCTGATCTTCGACTATTAGTATTACCATCATGTGTCTTGCAGTGAGAGTTCAAAGATACTAGAGATTTCCCAGAGAGAATTGGCAGAACGAAGTAAGTAGCCAAAATGTCTCCAAATGATCCGTCTTCATTCTGACTTTGAAGGATTGTCTTCATTGCACGTTGCCGATTCCAGAGCAATTCGTTCATCTGAACTTCATTCAAAGCCTGTAAAAAATTATTACTTTAAGACTGTTAGAGTTAAATGCACCTAGAAATATAAAATTTCCTGTAACAAGACTAATCGTAGTCTACAGATTTTGCACTGATTTAACATAAATTAAAATTGCGAATAATCATATTTAAGAACATTTTACTGTTTTACCATTTACTTCTGTAAAAAGTTATTTGAACAATCAGTCTCTTTATATACAGTTTTATTTCAATTGTTTTACTGCAAAACATTGCCTATAAAATTAAGACTGCATTTTGATAAGCTATAATGCTACTCTAATAATTTTACTAAAAGTTAAAACATTCTAAATTTCGTAATGAGTTTAAAATAGCTAAAGGGGCAACCCTTTTACTACCATTGGAACACATCCATTTACTTCATCTTTTGACGTTCATGAAATACATTGGTCTTTTTGGATATTGAACAGTTATATTAAATACATCGGTCCGATTTTATAATTTTCAGCTCTAATTTTTTCCTGTTGGAGATGTGTTTCAAAAAGTAAAACTTTAAGACTAAGTTTAGTTTCGTCTTTAAGGTATCCGACTAGGTTCGGAGCAGTTTGTGAAAAATCTTATTGAACAATATTAATGTTTTTTTAGAAACAGAGGGATCTTAAAACACATATTTTACATCCAAATGCATTAACAAATCATTAGGTTTTACAAAATTGACGATTTTTTAGTAAAAATGACTAAAAATTACAGGTTAGGAGAAACACTCCGTAACGAAAAATTAACTAGTTACATGCAATTTACTTAGATTATTTTACATAAACAAATGTTTTAACTGTAATAGAGCGCAGGCTAAGAAATATTTCAATTTTAAGATTTATGCTAAATTACGTGAGTTTATACAGAAATTTCTTTAAAATTATTTACTTTTTCTAAGTAAAATGCCTGTAAATCAAATTATTTCATCATTTACAAAACCTGCTGTCTGTTACACTCACAAGTACTTACAAAACATGTATGCCAAATTTCATGTTTCAATATTGAATAGAAGTTGCAGAATCATGTTTTCCGTAACCAGAATCAAGTTAAAATCCAGTTCTTCACAAAACGTAAAGATTGAACTACAGGCATTATTACTACAGAAATTTAGTATTCAAACGCTTATAAATTGAGTTCTAATTCACATAGATTAAAAATCCAAGCTGTTTTATAATCGTAAAAAACGGGGGTTTTCAATGAAACTATTTGTAGAAAAAGTGTATTTTGATCAAAAATCACTTTTTCAACCTAGTCTGATACCTTAAACAGTTGGGCCTATTGGGAATTTTCCTAAAACTATGATGTGGTATTTCTATATATTAAATTCGTAATCTTACTTGAGTAAGGAGAGCAAGTTCATATATATTATCAGGCAATCCACTCTTTGCTAGTTTCTGCAGCAATTTCCGAGAAGCTTCGTATCGCAAGTAGCTACTTGAATACTTTGGAATTTTTGCTATGCATGAAGCAGTCAAAGTGGTTAGGGCTTGTATATCTGAAAAGAAAAATCATTTTCAGCATTTTTGAAAATACGAAAGTTATTTATAATTTTGAGTAGTTAACCATAATCTTTTATGAAGGCCCAGTTCTACTCTTTGAACTTCCTAGGAGAAAATTCGTAACGTTGGAAATGTATTTAAATGTTTAGTTTGTCTAAGAGTTCACTTCCCTACGTAAGAAAGGGATCTCGCAACCGATGTTAATATATTAAACCTACACTCATCAAGTAAACATTTGTAGATTGTTCCACCGAAGCGTATAGTTTTGGGAGATTCCATGGTGACTAACTTAACATTCAGAGCTGATTTTGTAACTGTGTTTACTTGTAACTTAAAGGATAAAAAATATTTTTTACTTATGCTGGTGGATTTACAATGTTGGTATCTATGCATTATTTCTGCTAATTTAAAACAAAATTACTGACATTTTTACAACCAAAATAGCAATGTGACTAACGTAACATTTTTGCAACCCTGAAAAATTAATGCTGATGTTGTGAGGCAAAAATTTGCCAAAGTTAAGCAAGTGTTAAAATTTAATAACATTTGAAAAATGTGTAAAATTTGCTTTTAAAAATATAACGCATTTATTAAATTTTAATTTTTTTTAAAACTTCTTGTGTCACTTTTACTCACGACGGAGTGTGACTAACGTAACCATCGAAAAACAAGCAGTAAACACATTACAGACCATTATGTTTAATCTCCATGATAATTACAATACTTTTCCAATTTTTTTTACTTCTTACGTTGTATGATTATTATTCATTTATTTTGACACTTTTCACCTCAGTATTTTTTTTCTTCGGCTGAGGTTGGCACTTCTATGGAATGATCCTTACAGTTAAAAATACGTATAGAATACATCTATTAAGCAATGCCTGAAACAACTTCAACTTCAGTTACATTTATAAGTAAGGGCATGCTTCATGGAATTTAAAGCCCTATTGAAGTCTCAATTTTTGAAACTGAATCCCAACGAAGTAATTTTCAATATTTCTATCAGCTAACATTTTTGACTCATGAAAAGTTCTTTATCATTATGTTCAGTCAAATCCAAAGTTAAAGTCTAAAGAGTGATTTATCATTAGATTTTACAGCTTTTGTTTTTACGATAGCTACTTATTTCATTTCAGCGTAGTGAATGTTTAATGTTATTTTACCAACCATTATTATAAACGCTTAAAGACATGAAGCTTTTAAAGCAAAAATTGCTTCTACAAATAGCATTCTAATTCTGTAGCTTATTGCCAATCTTCAAAAATTCAACCATTTATGGTGCATTCAAACTTTAGTCTTAGTGAAAATATTACATAATATTCAGCTTATCCTTTAAACTGAAGAATTGCTTTCACAATGCTAAATAAAATTAAAATTTAGTTTAACTGAAAAATACGTAAACTACCCCGTAAGCTTTCGTAAAAAACATTTTCTGCTTCAAATCATACGAACAGTGAAAAGCCTGTTTTGAAGCAAGTAACAACCAGACTAAATGGCTACCACTTGAGTATAAAACTAGTTTCCATTTTTTAAGTACCATTAACTACTTAAAGACTACACCTGCAAGATTATAAACCCGAAATAACTGCTTTAGTGAACTCTGAAAATTTTAACTATTTCATAAACGCAAGTTAGAACTTGAATTCTATTACACTTTATGGTAAATAAATTTTTCAAGCAATTTAGAAAGTGCTAAAAACTCATTAGAATATTGAAAGAAAATCAAGTCTACCTATTCTGTCCATCAAATGAGCTTGGCTAGAAATTATTTCTTTCACCTTTCTCAAATCTTCGAAAGTAGTTTCATTGCTAAGGCACAGCGTTAAATACACTAAAGGGCTGATATATTGTCCATTCTGTTGTACTACATTCACCCTTTGGCGTAAAGTTGATATTAAATCAAGTCCATGGAAACTTCGAGGATTGCTACAAGTTGCTAAGAGGGCGTTGACATAAAGAGACAATTCGCATATTGGCAAAGGAGATGTGGCATTCCTGAAATTTAGAGCAAAACACTTTTATCTAGGAGTTTGCTTTTAAATATGAATTTAAGATTTTCGTTTAAACAAGAAAAAATCCAATGTTATCGAAGGATAAAATTTAAAGTGTAATGCCATACTTTAAAACAGACTACTTAAAGAAATGCCCGTCAGCTGATTAAAGAGCTTCGTAAAAAATTATTGCATATTTTAAACGTCTAAAATTTTTCATCTGTACGATGAAAAATTGTTAGGTCTCTAAAATTAAACCATTTTTGAAGAAACGTAAACTAGTTCGTACAGATTTCTTCTGAGTTTAAATAAAGTACCACAGGGAATTTTCAATCCGTTGCAAACTATAAATACATGCTTTATTCATCATCTACTTGATAAAATGAATATGTTTTCCTAAAACTAAAATCTGCGGAGCTATTTCTAAGTTAAAAAATGCACTGCGAATTATTTTATCGTTGCCAAAAATTAAATTACAACTTTAGAATGAAAATAAAAATGATCATTTCACAGTAGAAACTAGTCCAAATCAAGGTTCTTTCTTTGGGGGGGGAGGGGGGTTTGGAATCTAAGGGTTTAAAACCCTAAAAGAAATAGCTTCCATTTTGAGCCAGCTTTTCTGCCTTAATTGCAATCCGAGACTAAGCCGGAAGCTTTAAAATTTTTCATAATCAGTCGTTGTTCATTTTCTTACCAACTCCAGTTTTGTTAAGACATTTGAGCATCTCATCTGACTTGTGCCAATGTTTTATTCTACGAGGTATGGTATTTCAATAAACATTTTCTACACCTGGAAACCAAACATTAAGAATTTATTCAGAATCTACACTTTTGAGCAAAAGATTTTTTGTGCTGTAGTTAATGTTAAAAAAAGTTTGAATTCATACTTTTCATACAGATCTTTCCCAACAAAACTTTATGTAAAGGAAGTTCAAGCTCGGGATCTATATTTGCTTTAACATTATCACCTGAGGGGAAATTAGTTTTTTAACTGCTGAAAATTAAACTACAAAATGTTTCAAATAATAAGGGAAATATAGGAACGAGGTGTCATCGCCGAGTACTTTCAGACATAAAGATTTTACGAATGGGTCATTTCATGTGAAACTAGCAAAAAAAAATCACTAATGAAAGTTAAATGTGCCAGCCATAGTTTGTATCTCAAGGCCACACTAAGATCAATCGAGAAATTTCGATTTTCAAGTGTGCATAACATAATGCATTTAGCAGTAACGTAATATTTTATAAAAAGACATTTAATGCTTATTCGCCAACAGGTTGACACCGAGTCCTAAAATTTGTAACAGACAAGAGCTTTGATTTCTGAGACAAATCGGCGATAGTGACTTTTATCTTGCTTTGATTAATACATTTGATAAGTGATTCAACCAAGAAAATAAAATTGCCTCCAAAATAAGAACTTACTTCATTAGAGCAACAGACAACTGAAGGTGTAATTGCTTCAACATCATCAACTCGTCCATCTTTTTCACCTGCGAACCGGTTTTCGACAGGTATATAGCTACCAAAGAACGTGGAGTATCTTCAGCCCAACCAGAGCTTTCATCCCTTTTAGACAACAGCCAATTCAAAGCTTTATCCTTTTGTTGCTGAAAACTTTTTACATCCAAGTGGTTGAAACTATGGATGGCTTCAGTTGGTGCACTGCGCTGCGGCACTTTCTGTGTAGACAGTATTGTAGCTTGGGTACTAGAAGTTGTCTGAAGAATGTTTTCGTCATCTTTCATCTCAAGAGCATGAGATACTGGCCTTTGCGGTTTAATGGTAGAGTTTAGAGAAGGAAGTGTTAATTTTTCCACATCGTGAGTAGTTTCCCAATGAGTTGACGTATCCACACTCGCAACAGTCGTTGTTTCCTCAACAGTCTTTGTTACTGAAAAAGTTTCAAGTATTACATTAAAGAAAAAGAGCATACATAAGATAATTATATCGTATTCCGGCAACAAAAGAGACTTAAAATTTGAAAAAAAAAAAAAAATCATACAAAATCTAAATTTAACGCCGTTTTCCAAAGAAAAAAATCCTAAGGTGCTTTGTTATGTTTAAACCAGATACCATTACCCCTCTATTGATTTTTTAAGTATCAAAAACCACTTTAGAATGCAAAGCACTAACTAGTAAGCTACTGTACTTTTGCAATCCTGAGTAGCTCTTTCATAGCTTTAATATTTTACGCGTTTTGTAATACAGAAATGCTGCCATGGGCAGGTAAAAGGCAGTAAGGGCCCTGCTCCACATCTGCGTAAAACGCGACCGAAACCGAAAATCCGGGTACTTTCCATAGGAACGCTATGTAATCCATTTTAAGTTTCTGCTTTACGTCAATGTGGAGTAGGACCCTAAGGGCCATGCTCCACATCGACGTAAAGCAGAAAAATTAGGCAGAAGCGTAAAATGGATTCAATGGTGTTCCTATGGAAAGTACCCGGATTTTCGGTTTCTGCCTTCAGTTTCGGTCGCGTTTTACGCTGATGTGGAACATGGCCCTAACTGTTTTTTTGTAATCTATTTTATTTAAGCTTTATTGTAAGAGACTTTGGTTTCCGCTGAAATGAAGCAATAAAATAATGTCCTATTCTATGGGTTTTCTAATGTTCGTGTGGAATCTAAAACTAGCTTCAAATATCTCAAGTCCTTATTTCTGCAGATACTGGTCTTTATCTTCCAAGGGCAGAATAGTTATGCATTGAACTTTGTATTTAAATCGGTGTTCGAGCCGTATGTGCGCGACATTTGGCAAAAGAAACGTTTTGACCCTTTCGTATAAGACATTTTCAATCCAAATCCCAATTTATCGGGTTTTTTAATCTGTTGTTCTATTAAAGTATTTAACTCTGATGATGACACAAACTATAATATAAAAGGTACTGGTTTCTTTAACAATTAGTGTTAAAGTAACTAAAAGTATAAGCACAAGGAATTTAGCGCTTAATATTGGGTGCTGCAAAGACTTCAAACCTCGATTTTATTGGAAAACTAATGTTTTCGACGATTAACATTCTTTAAGTACTTTTTCCGTACGATTTTATGTTGAAAGGGGGTCAAATCTTTTAAATTCCGCACTATTTCTGGTAAAAACTAGATTTAAGTAAAATTTAAGTTAGTAAAGTATTAACATCTGATTTATTCGATTTCTAGAATGACTGATGTTTTGGCTACTTATAAGAAATTGAGTAATATGTTTCACTTCAATGTTTTTGCACACTTACAGCCGATAACATTTATAAACTTAAATAAATATATAAAATCCAATTAAAAGTAGATTGCACACAAATGTTCTTAAGTGAAATATGAAAAACCAGGAACATAAGCGGACTTTCGTTTCTGGGGTCACAGTACCTTTATTACAGTTTTCATAAATTCACATGAAAGATTTTAATTCTTTAAGCCTTTTGGTTCAGTGCGTATTTAACAATCAAATTTTCAAACAAAAAATGTGCCCACTTTTTTAAAATTTTGAAAAATTCAAGTTTTTAAACCCTAATGATTTATTTTTTCACTTATTTAAAAATTTCTTTTTTAAAAATTGTCACAATTCAGTTTTGTATATATTGATTTGAAAACTCTACTTTTAGGTAAAAAATCTTAGAAAATAAAAAAAAATTGTTTAGAGGTTTAATATGCTGTAAAAAAATTCTAAAATGCTTATTTAAATGCACAGTTTTGTTAAATATATTATCTAAAATACAAAAAATTTGTTTTAAAGCTGTATCTAATAGAAAAAGATACTTTGCGATTACAGTAACACTAAAAACTGAACGAGACAAATAACCTTAAAGTTTTGCTTTTATTAGAACATATAGCGTGCATGCTCTAAAGTTGCTCATAACTTTATATAATTGAGATAGAGCAATGCTATTTTTCCCCGAGTGTTTTAAATAACTCGCTTTGAAATATGCAATAAAAAAATTGTCGCATGGTCATTTGAGGTACTGTGACCCCTTCATAGGATTATGTCCTTATTTAATCAACTTTAAGCTTCGCATAAAGAAAGTGAGAAAAATTCCTTATTCTAGAAATTTAACAACCTAAGATACAAGTGGAACAACATTTAACTTTCACCAACATTGTTTTCAAATTAAACAAATCTGTAGCAGAGACTATTTTAAAGCAGCCTAGTTTTGAACCACTTATGTTGCGAAACTATTTTATCTTTAATACCTTTTAAAACATTTGTAAAACATATCGCAACCTTGCTACAAAAGTGCCACAACTCAAAAACAAATTTTTGAGTTATGACCGTCATTAGACGTAGTTTACACGTCTCTACCAATCTTCAAAAGAGCCAGAAGTTACATTGAAAAATCAGCCGCCAAAGGGCAGTTATGTAATTTTGTTATAAAGATGCATAGGACCCCTTCCCCTGAAATGCCACATCTTGAGTTGTCGTCCAGCCGTCGTAGAGTAACGTGCGTAACTAACGATCATAGTTTGAGATGTATCGGGCTTCATATTGACAAATTCAAAAATACTAAAATGTGCCTAGTCAGCTCGAGAACAGTTTTTTGCAATTCCTGGAAAACTTAGTTTTTTGAGTCGTGGCACTTTTGTAGCAAGGGTGCGATATGTAGTTCATTAAAAATAAAAAAAAAATCAAAGAATTCAGATTACTCACCGTAACAACTGCTTTCGTCGGAGCTGTCTGAGCAAGAGGTGATACCATCGCAAAGGCCGACTTGTGGAATGCAAACCCCGTTCCTGCACTTAAAGTGGTGGCTTTTGCATTTGTTTGGATCTGGAATAGTTTAAACCATCAAATTTAGTAAGTACAGTCGAGCCCACTAAATGGAATAGCCAATTTGTCACGAAAAATTAGTCTAATAAGCGAGATATTCTATTATCCGGGATCCCGTCCACACGACGTTTCAAATTTCATTTAAACCACGAATGCATTAAAAATTGTCTTAACCACAGGTATATTTATCAACAAATATCTAATGATTAACTTGAAACTTTACACTTATCAGTAGTTTACATATTCACAAATATCAGGAAAACCCAGAAGTGGGACTATTAGCATAGTCTAAAGTTCTTATACATTGTGCGCGCGTAAGTGGCCGGGGGGGGGGGGTGATAAGTGAAAATTACTTCAGTGAAGAAATAGGTCGAGTGAAAGTTCGAGTATCTTTAAGCAAATGCAAAAATACCAGGAGGTTAATCGAGAAAAGCTTTTACTCCCTGCATAATGAATTAATAGCACATCTATTCTATACTTCATTTTTACACTAAAGCGCAACTATAAGACATTTGATTGCGTGCGATATTTTGATTTCTAGATATTTACTTAATTTTGAATTTCTTTAGCATGATTCTAGCATGTTTTTTTATACATTCCAACTCCATAATCAAATAAAGTGCGTCTGTCGTAAGATGCAGTATAGGTTAAAATTTCTACATAGATTGCCTTTTTAGAATCACAAGTAGAAAGTAACGCAGATTAAACCAATTTTTTTAAACTAGGTAAAAACTGACAATTTCCAATTTTGAAAACTAAACACTGACCTTACTTAATGCAATGTTTATAAATTTTGAATTATGTCTAAAAATACTTGGAAGATTACGAAAACTCGGGAAAACTCATTTTTACTTAATTCGTTGCAATAACATTGCAATTTTAAAAAAAAGTCAAATCTAAAATAACAAAGGGAAATTCTACCGTAACATACTTAACAAACTTTAGCATTTGTTACTTACTGCAACCAAGAAATCAGCATCAATTTTAGTATAATTGCCATCGAATTATACAAGCGAAAATATTGCAACTGTTTATCAAACCAAATCGACATTGAATGTGCTTAAAATTTGTTGCATCCGTAAAGGATTAGTTGCCCCAGTATATTTTAAAATAATTTGAAAAGATCTAAAAACTTAAGTTACTCAACCATTAACAGGTTAACTTGGAACCTTTAAAGGAAAATCCAATCTTACTACGTTCTAGTAAGAATTGGGTCAATTGTTATCCATATTGTTTAAAATCTATAGCTAAATATTTTACTAAGATTGCAAAACCAGAAGTTCTTTGTCAAAAGAATAACAATTCATTCTCACCAGAAACGGGCCACCAACTTTTCCGGCAGTAATTTTCATCCGATTCGTCGTTGCAATCTGTCACAGCATCGCACCACTTGAACTTGTCTATGCATGTTCCGTCCTCGCAAGCAAATTGGCTCGAGTTGCATGACGTCGCTACTGAAGTGGCTGAAATAATACGTATCAATTTTAGTTATAGTCTGTTTCTAAAGCATAAAACAAGTAGGGTAGACAGACCTGTGAATGAACACTTAAGCAAAATTTAAATTTCAAAAATTCATAGCGCCGGAAAAAATAGTATTTACCAAATGACAGTAAAAACCACTTCAGAGGATATACGCAATATTTAAAATAGTTGGGAGAGCTTTTATGGTTATGCATCAGGTTTTATGAAGGGTTAAAACAAAAAAAAAAAAAAGAACCCAGATCCAGGGAATGAACACTATGTACCAGAATGATAACTATGTATCAGAGAACAAATGCAGCATTTTCCTTCGGTAAATGTGTATAAAGGAGTTATTTCTGCTAATTAATCTGAGAAAATGCTTCAAAACTTTATTTTTTTAAGGAAAATACGAAGTGTTCATTCACTGGTCAGTATATCCTAAGATTAAATTGAAAATCTACACAACCACCGACCCTGATTGCCGATCTCATTAAAAATCTCATCTCGTCATAAAGAATTTTAAATCTAATTTTTTTTTTATTTTTTGTTTTCTTTTGAGAACATATGGTAAGCACTGAAACGGAAAGATACTTACTAGTAAAATTTGCTAGTCGCAAAAGCAGAATAAAGGGGAAAATTGAAAATTCTTATACTAAAATCAATTACAAGTATTTTAATTGTCAACAAATAAAAACTGGCGGCAAATAAACATTTTAAATCAATGAATTTTCTTTCCGGAGATTGTGGGGGGAGCTTAACGGTAATACGAACCTGTATCTGTTCCTAATTGTAATGGAAAAGGAGATTTAAGGCTTTGCCCTAAATTAAATATTATGATTTAGTAGACTTCTGCCAAAGGAAAGTTAAGGGTAATAACTGCAAAATCTTTTCTATTATTTTTTTCATCTATTGTATTCAAGCTTCATTGTACAAGTTTGCTTCCCAATAAAAAAGGAGCATGAAAAAGTTAAATTCCAGAATTTTCCTAATGTTAGAATGGAATATATTTGGTTTCTTCAAATTTTTTTGGAACTTTTTTTTCCCCCATACCGCCAATCGCCTTCCTACGTCAGAATTTTTCTGCTGAAAAAGTAACATAGCTAAATGTTCATGCATTTAAACTATTCAACTCCGAGCAAGAAACTATGAGATGAATTATCCCACTAATTTTCAATTCGAATAAGACTTTCATTCAGAAATAGGTGGATTCAACGTTAACTGTAAACACGAGCGGGAT